>ML398340.1:0-11208 GCA_005239525.1 Nicotiana knightiana | reverse complement strand
ATGATATTTGAAAGAGCAGTATTTGGGAAAGTATATTTGAACACCACGTATTTTGAAGGGACTATGTTTTAAAGATTTCTCTTTATAAAAATATATGTAAATATACATTCAGACAAAGTATGTTTCAAAGAAGAAATCTCTCTATTCCGAAATGATTATATCTTTAAAGCTTTCGAAATAAACTCACGATTTAAAGGTTTTCACTCGAAGGTTTGACCACCTTTATTGAGTTTATTGGCTAAGGCCTGACGTGAATAAATTGATGCAGTGCTGAGTTGCTAGTGTTTTTATTGGGTTGTGATTCCCGACATTTGTCTTGCATTCTTCCCATTCTCTTTGCGTATTTCTATTATGTTGTTCGTTGATCGTAATTATTGAATTTTCTTCCGTATTATTCGATCGTACCGTTAATTATATCGAAAAATATTTAGATAGATATTATGTTTCGGTCATTGGTACATTTATGTATTTTTACTTATTTGAGCAGCGGTGTCTTGACTAGTCTTCGTCACTACTTCACCGAGGTTAGTCTTGATACTTACTGGGTACCGCCCTGATGTGCTCATACTACACTTCTACGTATGTTGTGTGGACATCCAGGTAATTATTGTTGTTAGCTGCATGGATCGTTAATGAGGAGACTCAAGGTAAACCTGTTGCTGCATTCGCAGGCTTCGGAGTCACCTTCCTGTTTATGTCAACTGTAGTTATTATTTCTAGACAGTTGTATTTAGATTCGGTTGAAAGATGTCGTAGAGCTTATGACTTGTATTTACCGGGTTTTGGGAAATTGTAAACTCTGTCAAGATTTCTATATCGAGATTGTTATAATTCCTTTATTATTGTTGTTGTTCAGTGGAAATGTGAGGCTTACCTAGTACCTAAGACTAGGTACCATCATGATACTCAACAGAGGGAAATTTGGTTCGTGACAAGGAGGTATCATAGTTCTAAGTTCATAGGTGCTACGATTCATAAGCAAGTTTAGTAGAGTCTTGCGGATCGGTACGGAGACGTCTGTAGTTATCTTCGAGGGGTTACAGAACTATTAGGACAATTTCACTTCCTTCATTCCTATCGTGTGAATTCATTGATCTTGAAGTTTGAAATTGTCGATCCATTCTCTCATGGACTGTGAGAATACGAGCCGCGGTTCCTGATGATGTTACCCGAAGAAAACGTCGCAAGGGTCAGAGATAGAGGCCGACAAGGAGCACGTGTCGCAGTTAAGATGCCTACCAGAGCAGCCGTTGAGGAGTCGCCAATAGTCCAAGTTGGGGGACAGGTACTGGAGGTGCCTGTTGCTACCCCGGACTTCAAGAAGCCTGGGCATAGTTTTGAGAAAAATGGTACATTGACTCAGGCGGGGTTGATTCTAGTGCACTGGTTACTCCATAGATCAGGGGAGGAGTTCAGACTCCCACCATCTACACTCCAGAGCAGTGAGATCATATTGGTCAGGTTCTAGTTGTTATGGCAGCACGACACGTGGTTTTAGTTCAACCAGTGGTTAGGGCAGTAGCATCAAAGGAAGAATACCTTGGACTTGAGAGGTACAGGAAGTGCCACCCTTCTGTCTTTCAGTGGATTGGCAGCATATGGTGCCTCGGGTTTCCTGGGGGAGTGTCAATATATTATTCGCATTTCAGGTGTTGTGGAGACGAGCGGGATTGCTTTTGTCACGTCTCAGGTTCAGAGTAGTGGGTTGATCAGTGGTGGCGGCGTATGAGTTGGGGTAACCTGGCCGAGTTAGCTTCACTAGCGTGGATTCAGTTTTCCGAGATGTTTTGATGGAGGCTGCACCTTAGTTCCTTCGGGATGTACGGCGCGTGGAGTTTGAGCAGTTTTGTCAGGGCGCTATGTCACTATTGGAATATGTCGTTAGATTCAATGAGTTGGCCAGATATACACCTCGTTTGGTTGCTTCAGTTAGGAGATAAGTCCGTAGAGTCATTGAGAGATTCAGGCATGATATTCGGTTCAGCGAGACTCGAGAGTTAGAGTAGGATGCCTCGTTCCAGCAAGTAGTGGGGATCGCTCATCGATTAAGGAGCATGTCGGATTGGGAGCGAGATGTCAGACGAGATCAGGAGAGAGAGTTTTGGGAGGCGAGGAGGCCTCGTAGACCGGAGTAATCTACGGTTCCTTATTATGGAACCAAGGTACGTCATGATAATGAATTTTGGGTCAACCAGTTCAGTTTGCATTACTAGCTTCGCATGGGGGCTTTTCAGGTACTCATGGGTCTTAGAGGATCCATATTGTATGTTTTCCACAGCCACATCGGCAGAGAGATTGTTTTCAATGTGGAGATTTTAGCCATAGTGTGAGAGATTGTTCCAGGATTCAGGTAGGAGTGTTATAACAGGGTATTCAGGTGGGTAGAGGGCGCCAAGAGGGGGAGGCCCGACTCGTTGATGTGTTGCCTATAGTAGGCTAGAGGTCGTTGTGCCAAATATTATCACCCAGGTATGTCTTGATGTGCTAAAGTGGGGTACCGATTGTATTTCATTATAGTTCTAATGGTCAGGACAAGTCCCCCATATTTATTGTTTCATTTATGAGTGAGTTCCGTGTTTGGCACTCTATTTTGTGTTTGCTCCTGTTGGGAGATTCTATGAGTAGTTGCCCGAGTCTATCGTTGTTTATTTCATTCTTGATAGTGGTGAAACTGGAAGTGAGTCCTTGTTGTTCTTCGTGGTAAGATTTATGTTATTTTTCTGAGTATTTTGTTTACGAGTTGTGATTTGATACTCCATCGAGATGTGAGATCAGCTAGCGTTATGATTTTATCGGCTGAGATGAATTAGTGGAGGAATTCCAATTGGTATGATATATTGTTGGCATGTGACATAGAGTTGAGGGCGAGACCCTCGTGATTCTTTGTGATTTGATATGTTGGGACCGGGCTGAGTACCGCAGTGGAAGTTATATCAGAATGGGATCCTTTTGATTTGTTCATATTCCTTACTTCTTCCTTGTTATATTGCTCTTTTAAGTCAGTATTGATAGAGAGTTATGCATATGGGCTTGTTTGATAGTACCTTTATATGCTTCTATTTTCACACTCAGTCATTTCGTTATGTGCTTCTTTAGTTTAGCTTGCCGGATGTGTGCCTGGTGGTGTTAGTTGTTACTCGGTGATGCGGGTGTCTAATGATTCGTTCTTCGGGTTTATTGCATCATTATCGGTATTATGGGATTTGGAAACAGAGTTCATCCATATGTGGGACTAATTGCCAATGTTGAGTTGATTTCATGCAGTTATTGTGATCAAAAGTGCTATTGAGCCTATGTGTGATGTGCTATGTTGTGTGGTCGTGCCTTCTGGGCGTAGACCTGAGTTGATGCAGCTGGTTGAGGCTAATGCCTGATATGGATTTAGAATCGGGTCTTTTGGAAATGAGTAGAAGGTGAGGAATTGAGGTATGAGGCTTATCGATAGTGATGAGAAGGCTATATTGCAGTTGTGATGGTGTCATCAGGATTATGTAGGTTGGGGTGATGTGGGATCACCGGGGGCTGTGTGTTGGAACTGCGCAATCAGTGATTGGATGAGTTCAAAGTGAATCTTGGCACGTTCGAGGACGAACATTTGTTTAAGAGGGGAAGTGTGATGACCCAAAAGTTCATCCCGTATATTTCTAGCTAATTCTGTGTTCTAAGGTCGTGAAAACCTCCTTCTATCTCACCTTGATTTGCATGCGCAGCCCGGGCGTGTAGCCGGGAAGCCTTTATGTGAAAAACTGATAAAAATAATAATTTTGTATTAGAAATTTGAATAAAGTTGACTTCGGTCAACATTTTTGATAAACAGACCCGGACCCATGATTTAACGGTCCCGGAGGGTCCGTAGGAAAATATGGGACTTGGGCGTATGCCCGGAATCAAATTCCGAGGTCTCAAGCCCGAGAAATGAATTTTTAAAGAAAATTGTTTTCTGAAAAATATAAAGGTTTTTGAAATTGAAAATTGAGGTGAAACCTGTGATATCGGGCCGTATCATGGTTCCGGAGCCCGGTACATGTTCGATATGACTTATATGTGTTATCAGTGAAATTTGGTAAGAAACGGACTTAGTTTGACATGATTCGGACCTTGAATGCAAACCTTAAGGTTTACATAAGTTTTGAGGAATTTTATTGATTTTTAGTTTAATTCATCGTTTTAGTGTTTTTTTATGTGGTTTGAAACCTTGAGCAAGTCCTCGTTAGGTTATAAGACTTGTTCGTGCATTTAAATGGGGTCCCGGGGGCCTCAGGTGAGAGTCGGATGGGTTCGGGTCAGTTTTCCCTATTTTGAACTGATGATTGTTGTCTTCTGGTTTCCTTCTACGCGATTGCATAGAGGTAATCGCGATCGCATAGCATCGTTTGGACCCGCCCAGTTTTCCTTCACTGCGATCGTACAGGTACGCTCGCGATCGCGGAAGTTTATTTTTCCCTTCTCCACGTTCGTAATCACACTGCCGCGAACGCATAGTGCAAGTGGGTCAGCAGCAAAATTCCTTTTATGCGATCGCAGTGTTCTCCTCACGATCTCATAGAATGTTTCTTTGGACAGTGATATTTTTCTCTACGCGATCGCATCTCGTTTTCCGCGATCGCACATAACAAAACACCTGGGTAGAATATAAGTTTCCAAAATCGGAGGTTTTACCATTTTAAACATATTTTGACTTCTAGAACTCGGGTTTGGGCGATTCTTTGAGGGTTTTTTTCACACAGATCGAATGGGTAAGTGTTCTTCTACTAGAATTAATTATATTTCATGAATTAGTTCTTGTTTTTATCATTTAAATTGTGTTTTGGGTTGAGTGAATTGTGTGTTTTGAAAGAAAATTTCTAAAATGAAAAATCATGATTTGAAGGGCCAAATAGTATCGGAATTTGATAAATTTAGTATGGTTGAACTCGTATCGGAATGGGTAATTTATTTTTGTAAAATTTGTCGGATTTCGAGGTGCGGGCCTGGGGGGTCGATTTTTATGCTATTGTAAAGATTGAGACTTTATTATTCGGAATAGTTCCTTATACGTTTTATATGTATTTTGAAGTTGTTTTAGTTGATTTTGAGCCGTCTAGAGCCCTTCCCGCCCGAGAAGTCTATTTTTGAATGACGGGTTGTCGTCTTTGAGGTAAGTATCTTGCCTAACCTTGTGTGGTGGAACTACCCCTTATGATTGAGTCTTATATGTTGATTGTAGTCGCGTACGCGAGGTGACGAGTGCGTACTCGGGTTTATTTGCAAATAGATTACCCTTTAGGAATTTTAGGTCCTTATTTTCCCCGTGTATCAACTGAAATTGTTATATCTGAATTCCTGATTTCTAGTTTCATCTCTTCGTGCTCAAATTAGAAGTACTTTCCTAGCATTCCTTGTTTCTTATTCGATCTTAATTGACTGAAATGAATACTTTGCCTTTCCTACCGTTATAATATATCTTTCTTCATACACTGCCTATGTGATTAAAACTAGTATAATCTCACCCTATAATTGTCTAACAAGTAATTGGAATATCTATACGTTGGTGTCAAGCATGCACGTGAGTCTTATATTGTGATTTAAATGATTTTCCCTTAAGTACTACTTACGTTTAATTGATGACCGCCCATCTTGATGGTATTCCTTTGATGCTGCCTATTTACTGCGCATTGTTCAAGCTGAGTTTATTCAGTGAAGCTAATTGTCTAAGTGAGATTGGTTATAGCTGATTCCCTTGCCGGGATGATTTGGTTTCTTGGTTGTGAACTTGAATATATAGAATCGTTGCTATTTTTGCCTTGTTTTCTCCTCGTTGTTCTGCTTCTCTTTGTGTTTGGCATTCGTTTCAATGCTACTTCTTATGAGTGAGTATTTACCATTTTTGTGATTTAAGTCTTTGTATTGATTTGCTCATCGCACTTTGCATTCGGTCTTGTTTGCTTTTGCGCCTGTTGTGGCAATATATGTTGTTTCTGTCGCATTCTGGTTATTTTCCTCAGTGGCTGCATTGCATATTTAAATTGGAATATGGACCGAGATCCGAGAGCTTTCCCCCTGTACTGCAATGCATATTTAAATTGGGACTACGGACCGAGTTCTGGGAGCTTTCCCCTTTGTACTGCATTGCATATTTAAATTGGGACTACGGACCGAGATCCGGGAGCTTTCCCCCCTGTACTGCATTGCATATTTAAATTGGGACTACGGACGGAGATCTGAGAGATTTCCCCCTGTACTGCATTGCATGACAAATTCTGAGTTGCGGATTGAGTTCCGGTGGTTTTATCATTGAAAAGATTTGGATCGAAAGATATATATATATATATATATATATATATATATATATATATTGAAAAGTATAACTGAAAAGCAATTATCTCCAGGAAAAGTATGTCTGAAGGATTTCTATTTCGAAAGTATATTTGAAAAGTATTTGTCTTGCAGAAAAATGATATTTGAAAGAGCAGTATTTGGGAAAGTATATTTGAACACCATGTATTTTGAAGGGACTATGTTTTAAAGATTTCTCTTTATAAAAATATATAAATATACATTCACAGAAAGTATGTTTCAAAGAACAAATTTATCTATTCCGAAATGATTATATCTTTAAAACTTTTGAAATAAACTCACGATTTAAAGGTTTTCACTCGAAGGTTTGACCACCTTTATTGAGTTTATTGGCTAAGGCCTGACGTGAATAAATTGATCCGGTGCTGAGTTGCTTGTGATTCCTGACATTTGGCTTGCATTCTTTCCCTTCTCTTTGCATATTTCTATTATATTGTCCGTTGATCGTAATTATTGAATTTTCTTCCCTATTATTCGATCGTACCGTTAATTATATCGAAAAATCATTAGATAGATATTATGTTTCGGTCATTGGTACATTTATGTCTTTTTACTTATTAGACCAGTGGTGTCTTGACTAGTCCTCGTCACTACTTCACCGAGGTTAGTCTTGATACTTACTGGGCACTGCCGTGGTGTGCTCATACTACACTTCTACGCATTTTTTGTGCAGATCCAGGTAATTGTTGTTGTTAGCTGCATGGATTGTGTATGAGGAGACTCAAGGTAAACCTGTTGAACCGTTCGAAGGTTTCTGAGTCACCTTCCTGCTTATGTCAACTGTACTTATTATTTCTAAACAGTTGCATTTAGATTCGGTTGAAAGATGTCGTAGAGCTTATGACTTGTATTTTTCGGGTTTTGCAAAATTGTAAACCTTGTCAAGATTTCTATATCGAGACTGTTATAATTCCTTTATTATTGTCGTTGTCCAGTGGAAATGTTAGGCTTACCTAGTACCTAAGACTAGGTGCCATCATGATACCCAACGGAGGAAAATTTGGGTCGTGACAAGAACAAATTGGAGAAGCACCGAAGAAAAGGACGAAATGGCTTGAAAAAGGAAGAAAGAGAGTTGAAAAGGGTGTAACTAAATCCCTTGATTGAAGGCACAAATAATGGATTGGGAGCCTTTTAAGGTGGATTGTATATATTTTGTAACAAAACTTATTTACGCCGAGTAATTAACTAAACATGAACATTAAGGGTAATAAAGTTTCAAAAAGTGCATAGAAATGAAAAAAAATCCCTTTTATTATTATTCTCACTGTTATGCTTCTTTTATGTAAATTTAAATACCTGTGACTTTTTAGAATCTGAGGTGATATTCATTTACAACTTACTCTTTTACTCACCTCTTCCATATGGTCTCTATGGTTTCTCACTAATATATTACATTTCTCACTTAAATTCTTGGTGTTTTTAGTACTATCTTATCTCTCAAACATTTTGGCCTCCAAATTTCATATATCACCAAGTACTGAACTTATTTATTTAAAAGAAAAAAGGAGGATTGTGTGATGCTCACAACATTTGGATGATTTGATTTATATTTCTTGATTTTTCATGATGGAGCGGTATTTGAGTTGTTTATGTCTCTTGATATTTTCAAGCACATTATCATCCACCGACTTGTATCTATTGGATTATTTTAAAAGGTGTGAATGGAAAATGGAAGAGACACCTCTTGAATTGCACATTTTCATCTCACTCTTTCATTATCTATAAATTTAGAGGCTTGGACACAGATTATTATATATTTTTTATTGAACTAACATTTCTTCCTTCTATTATTTTTTGATTTCGAACACATATAACTTAAACAAAAAAAATGGTGTGGCTTGTCAGATATCAAGCAAAAAATATTCATCGGTTCTTCATTATCTGTTTGGGGTAGAAGACCTTGAAAAACCTTGGATATTTTCATGTAAGCTTTTAGTAATACTTGAAAGATTCTTGAGATCATGAATATAATATATGTAAAGATGAACATATATGTGTTTGATTAGAGAAAGAGATCAAACTGTTTAAGGTGTTATAATAGTTTAGTTGGAAAACTATTTGGAACGGGAATCAAAATTCTCGTGATTTCATACGCTCGTTATGGAGAATAAAATCTTCGTGATTTTCTACTCTGCTTCGAGATCAAAATCTGTGTGATTTTCTTACTCGTTCGTTGAGATTAAAGTCTTCGCTACTTTCTACTCATTTGTCGGAAATTAAAGTCTAAGTGACTTTATACTCGTTTTGGAGATTAAAATCTTAGTGATTTTCTACTCCAATTTATTATTCAATTTGAAGATTAAAAACTTCACCGTTTATTAAATTTGCTTGTGTCATATATTATTCGGTTTGAATATTGAAGACTTCACCATTTATTAAATTTGATTGTGTCAAATATTATTCGGTTTGAAGATTAAAAAATTCACCCTTTATTAAATCTGGTTGTATCAGATATTACTCGGTTCGAAGATTAAAACCTTCACCATTTATCAATAATGGCTTTGTCATGAAACAAACAACTAGCTCTACAACGTAATAGGGTGGGGAATATGAATGTCCTTTTGGAAAAATATGTTTGGAATATGGTAGTATTCATCAAACGGCTGCCCTTTAGTCACCGCAATCTAATGGAACCGCAGAAAGAATAAATAGAATGTTAACAGAGATGATGAATGCCTTGTTGATAAGTTCTAATTTACCCCAAAACTTGTGGGGAGAAAGTTGTTCTTGCTGCTAATTGAATACTCAATCGAGTTCCTCATAGCAAGACGCAATCCATTCAATTTCATATGGAATAGAAGGAAGCTCAACTTTACTACTACAAAGTGCGGGGGTGCTTAGCTAAAGTGCAAGTTCCTAAATCCAAAAGGGCAACGATCGGACCGGAAATTATTGATTAGTTTTCATAGGATATGCAACAAATAGTAAGACATATCATTTTCTGGTTCATAAATAAGAAAATCCTGACATTCATATTAATACGGTAATTGAATCAAATAATGTTGAATTATTTGAGAAAATTTATCCGTATAAAAAGGAATATGAGTCTTCTAATGAAATATCTATGCGAATTCGGGAATAAACAAAGGAAAGTACACCTAATGAGGTTAATCCAAGACGTAGTAAACGTCAAAGGAAAACTAATCCCTTTGGATAAGATTTTCTGATATCTTGTTGGAAAATGGTTTCAAACTTTTAAAGAAGTTATGTCTTCCTCGGAAAGAAGCAATCAATAGTAAGATAGAATCCATTTAAGTAATCATACTTGGGAATTGGTTGCTCTTTCTCCGGGAAATAAACCTACGGATTCTAAGTAGATTTTCAAAAGGAAAATGAAAATTGACGGTGCTATTGACAAATATATGGCAAGGTTAGTTGTCAAAGGGTTTAGACAACGAGAAAGTACTAATTACTTTGACACTTACTCGGTGGTAACGAGGATTACATATATTGGGGTGTTAATAGCATTGCGACTATGTATGGCCTTGAAATCCATCATATGGATGTGAAGACAACATTCTCAAATGGATATTTGGATGAAGAAATTTACATGGAACAACCTAAAGGTTTCGTGGTTTCTGAAGGGAAAAAAAGGTGTGCCAACTTGTTAAGTCACTGTACATACTAAAACAAACACCCAAACAATGACATGCGAGAGTTTACCAAATAATATTGTCAAATGGTTTCAACATAATTAGTGTAAACAAATGTGTTTACGTTAAGAATACTTCAAATCATATTGTCATTATTTGATTATATGTGGATGATATGTTGTAACGACCCGACTGGTCATTTTTATAGGACCCCGCTCCCCTAAATGAAACTTCTCATAGCGGATTATTGTGATCTATGACTTGCGGGGGCGGGTGGTCCGGGATTCAGAAGTGTTTAGAGTGCTATAGGAACACTTGGTTCCTTAAGGTTGGCCTTAAGGCCAAGTTTGACTTCGGTCAACATTTTGGATAAACGACCTCGAAATCGAATTTCGATGGTTCCAGTAGCTTGGTATGATGATTTCAGACTTTGGCGTATGTTCGGAATGGGTTTTGGATGACCCGGGAGCGTTTCGGTGCCCAATATTAAATTAAAAGTTCCTTAGGTTCTTATTGTGGTTTGGAACGTGATTTTGAGTTATCGAGGTCCATACGGAATTCTGAGACCGGGAATAGTCTCGTTATGTCATTTCTGACCTGCCTGCAAAATTTGGTGTCATTCCGAGTAGTATAGGTTGGTTCGGCGCATTGTTAGCGAAGTCAAGAAAACTTAAAGTTCCTAAGTTTGGTTCTAGGGGTTTTGAGGTGTGATTTCGAGTTTTAGCATTGTTTTGGGTGTTCCGAATGCCCGAGCGAGTCCGTATTATGATTTGGGACTTGTTGGTATGTTTGGACGGGGGCTCGGGTTGGCCCAGGTGCCTCCTGGACACCACAAGGGGCCAAAAACCAGCTGAAATAGCTGCTGGTGCACCTGTTCTGGTGTGACCACAGGTGCGGGACCGCTCCTGCGGTCCCAGCCTCGCAGGTGCACCCCCAGAGGGCAGCCCATTTCCTGTAGGTGCGGACAAAGTTCTGCAGGAGCGGAGCCGCAAATGCGGCCTCCTCTCCGCAGGTGCGAGCCCAGGCCTCCTCGTCCTTTTCTGCAGGTGCGAGCCTTTGCTCGCAGGTGCGAGACCGCAGGTGCGGTCCTCGAGCCGCAGGTGCGGAACCACTATCAGGCAATGTGTTTCTTTAAAATACGGGATTTATTCATTTGTCTTCATTTTCTACCTCCATTAGAACACTTGAGAGCCTGGAAAAAGAACTCCACGACCCAACTGTGAACAACTATTTTTTGACCACACCCAAATTCTATACTATTTTGCTATAAATATTA
>ML398339.1:233219-262569 GCA_005239525.1 Nicotiana knightiana | reverse complement strand
CTAAACACCAGTTTAGTATTTAATAAACTCAATTGATACGTTCAATTCCTCGTGGGATCGACTTTGGGCTTAATACCCCAGATTTATATTTGCAACGCCCGTTTAGTCTTTACAGAAGACATAGTTGAGCGTGATCAATAGTCACTTGCATCACATTAGCTCGAATGGTTGCTCCCAGTTGGGGGCAACAATGATAGGTGTTGTGATTAGTCTTTTCTTCAATTCCTTGAATGCTACCCTGCAATCATCAGAAAACAAAAAAGGGTGATCTTTTTCTAGTAATTTACACAAAGCGTTAGCAATTTTAGAAAAGTCTTTTATAAATCTCCGGTAGAAACCGGCATGTCCAAGGAAACTTCTGATTGCTTTGACGGATGTGGGTGGTGGAAGTTTTGCTATCACATCAACTTTTGCGCGATCCACCTCAATGCCCTTGCTTGATACCAAGTGTCCCAAGACTATACCCTCTTGTACCATGAAATGGCACTTTTCCCAGTTTAGTACCAGATTAGTCTCTATACACCTTTTCAACACCCTCCTTAGATTTTTAAGGCAGTCATCGAACGAATTTCCCACTACTGAGAAATCATCCATGAAAACCTCCATTATTTCTTCTACCATGTCTGTGAGGTGCGTTGCACAGGCCAAATCGTATTCTCCGAAAAGCAAAATTTCCATAGGGGCAGGTGAATGAGGTCTTCTCTCTGTCCTCTAGTGCAATAGAAATCTGATTGTATCCTGAGTATCCATACAGAAAACAAAAATGGGACCTCCCTGCCAGTCTGTCTAACATCTGATCAATGAATGGAAGTGGGAAGTGGTCTTTCCGGGTGGCCAAGTTCAACTTTCTGTAATCCATATAGATTCGCTACTGTGATGTTCGTGTAGAGATCAATTCATTCTTATCCTTTTTTACCACCGTCATTCCACCCTTCTTTGGTACACATTGCGCTGGGCTAACCCAGTTGCTGTCAGAGATGGGGAATATGATTCCCGCATCTAACCACATAATAATTTCTTTCTTCACCATTTCCTTCATATTGGGGTTCAGCCTTCTTTGATGTTCTCTAGAAGGTTTGTGTCCATCTTCTAGTAGAATTTTATGCATACAGAAGGCCGGGCTGATCCCCTTGATATCTGCCATGGTCCACCCAATTGTAGTCTTGCACTTTTTCAGCACCTGCAAAAGCTGTTCTGCCTTCACATCTAAAAAACTAGATGAGATAATAACATGTAATGTGGAGTTAGGTCCTAAGAATACACACCTGAGATGGGTGGACAGCGGCTTCAACTCCAACTTTGGTGGTTCTTCTATGGATGACTTGGCTGGGGGAGTTTCCCTTTTCTCTAAGTGCAGGGGCTCAAATTCGAGTGGTCTTCCAAAAACCTTTGCCCTCAAGAGCTAGCACCCATTTCGCCAATTCTTCATCATTAACCTCATCTAGGTTCATGAGGCAAGCAACTAGAGGATCCTCAATTTTCCAAGTCTCGTCATCCTCTTCCAAGATTACATCCACAAAATCTATTAAAGAGCAATTGGCGAATTCACTTGATCGCCTCATAGATTTCTACACGTTGAATGTATTTCCTCATCATTTAATCTCATCTTGAGCTCTCCAATTTCGCAGTCAATTAGAGCTCTCCCCGTGGACAAAAATGGCCTTCCCAAAATTATGGGAATTTCCTCATCAACCTGACAATCCAGAATGACAAAATCTGTTGGGAACACAAATTTTCCAACCTGTACCAACACAACATCAAGAATACCATAAGGCCTCTTTATTGTCCTGTCAACCAGCTACAATAACATGGACGTGGGTCTAGCTCTTCCAATACCGAGCCTTTTATAGATATCTAGGGGCATAAGATTTATGATTACCCCAAATCACACAGTGCCTTAGCAAATGCAAAGTTACCTATAGTGCAAGGAATTGTGAAACTCCCTGGGTCAGACAACTTCTCAGCAATGAGTCTCGTCACAACATCATGGCAAGTCTGAGTTAGAGTAACTGTGGCCAAGTCTTGGAAGTCAAACTTGCAGGACATCAAGTCCTTCATCATTTTCGCATAATCATGCATCTCTTTTAAAGCATCAATCAATGGAATATTTACCTGAATTTGCTTCAACATCTCCAAGAACTTCTTATATTTCTCATCTTTTTTATATTTGGTCAATCTCTGTGGGAATGGTGCTGGAGGTCGTTTCTTTCCTGTGATTTGTTTTTCTCTTGTTCAGGGACTGCCTCCACCACCGGTTCTTGTGCTGTCTCAATCTCTTTCTCAGCCTCTTTTTCTTTACTGGCATCTTCCTGGGTATGTTGTACTGTCACCTCAATCAACCCTACTGAATCATCTATCTCAATGGGAACTGGCACAAGTGTCTCAGTAGGTCTGCTTTCGCGAGCAATCTCTTTCTCCAAGTCTAGGTCTCTACCATTACGTAGACTCACTACCATTAGTTGCTTTGGGCCTGCTCTTTTGGATTTATCTGTGTCTGCAGGTAACGTCCCATGAGGACGATTATTCAGAGCCATCGAAATCTGACCCAATTGGACCTCAATATTCTTTATAGCTGACTCGTGTGAGTCTACTCTTTCAGTTATTTTTGCATTGGACCCAATTACTTGTTGCATCATTCCCTCGAGTCTAGCGAATCCATCTTCTTATCTCCCATTGTGTTGTTGTTGAGGTGGATGATAACCCTGTTGCTGATTCTTATTGTTGTAGCCGTGTTGCCTTTGGTAAGACACCATATTGCCTTGCGGTCGCATGGCTCCCATATTACTGTTATTATTGTGCTGTTGCGGGGCTGGCTTGTATTGTTGATTCTGCTGACTCCAATTTTGACCACCTAGTCTCTATCTCCAATAGTTGGACACATAATACATGTTTCCAGGATAGTGTTGGTGATCACCATCAGCACTCCACGGGCCACCAAATGGCTGATTAATGCAAGATGTACATAAGCCCCTATTGGTTGTATCAACTATGTGCACCTGCTGTTTCTGACCTGTTTCTTCTACCTTTTTAGTGAGGATGCTCATTTGTGTCATTAGTGTGGCCATATTTTTAGCTATAGAGTTAGCTGGATCTAAAGCCACAGAGTGGACCACATGAGTGATGGGAGCGTTTTTGGTGGTCCATCCCGAATTATGTGCCATCTTGTCGAGCAAGATCTTGTTCTCTCTGAATGTTTTACTCAAGAATGCTTCACTGGCTGAAGCATCAACATTAGCCTTCACACTATCCCCTAGACCCATGTTCTGCCCCAACATCTGCTCAGGAATACCATGGTGTGGACATAAAACCAGCAGTCCATTGAATCTTTCTCACGTCTCTTGCAATGTTTCTGTTGGTTTTTGTCTGAAGCTCAAGATCTCATCAATTTGCTGAGCAGTCTTGTTGGGTGGATGAAATTTGTTCATAATATGCTTGACTAATTCTTCCCAAGTAGAGATGGAATTTATGGAGAGTGAATTGAGCCAAGTCTGAGTTGTTCCTGTCATAGAGAATGGAAACAACAATAGCTTTATTGCTTCCGGAGTCACGTTGTGTTGTCTTTGTGTTTGACAGATTGACAGGAAATTCTTTAAGTGTTGTTGAGGATCTTCAATGTATGACCCCGAGAATAGTCCCTTGTTTTGCAACAAATGCAGCATATTATTTGTGATTTGGAATGAATCAGCCTGTATCTACGGGACTACAATCGCGGTGGCTAAATTATCTGTTATGGGTTGGCTCAATCATACAAAGCAGCCTCTGGCACAAGAGGCTCCACCACCTGCTCATTTGGGTTCTCCGTGTTATCCCCATTATCTCTGTTGTTTACCAGATCTGCCATGTCTGGTGCAAGTTGCTCAGTTGAGTTTTGTTGTTGTTTGATTTCCCTGTTTGCCCGATTCAAGGCCTTGAAAACTTTCTCAGGATCTAATAATGCTTCAAACACTTCACCAGTTCTTGAGGAGTTTCTAGGCATGCACCTGTAACACCCAAGATTACAAAAGTTAAAATTTCAATTGAAAGTGAAGAAAATTGACTACACTAAGAATTTTTGCACTTCTTTTAACTATAATTAATAACACCGTTGATTCCCTGACAACATCGCCAAAATTTGACTACGCCCAACTATGACTTATAAAATGGACAAAGGGGTCGGTGCAAATATATTTCGGTTATTAAGTCCAGAGTCGAATCCCACATGGAATTAACCTATCAATTATTGCTATCAGACTCACACAATTCCATGTAATCAACTTCCACAGATATTTAAATAACAAATGGTTGGTTTTCTACTAACTATTACTTAATGAAACTATAGTAACTAAGAGCTAACTAAGAAGGGGTTATAAACAATAATAGGAATGATTTAAGGTTATGATTTCCCCTATTGTTAGAATCCCTTCCCGCTATGTTTAGTATAAATTTGCCTAAACTTCTCTATCGATCATGAGCACTCTGACTGCCGCAAATCTCTCCCGAGTAATTACGACAATATACTAGACATACTCTCCCGAGTTACGCTAGCTAGCTTTAATTATAACTCACTTAGATCGCACCCAAGGTTTCGTTATCCCTAGTCCCACCTTTAGACCCTTTGTTATTGATCCCTCATACGTCAGGAGTGATGTTGTTCAACACCGACCTAAATATACACTCCCTCCCGAGTAATACATACTAAATAGACACAGCTAATTGAGGGCCCTTCAATTAACTACAACAAGCATGTAGTTGAACAAATAGAGATAAAACTTTGGCAAATCTATATTAACATAACAAGAATTTCATCCTTCAATATGTTCCATCATAACAAGAATTTCATCTTATTTTAGTCATACTAAAATAAGATAAAGCAATAAGATAGTTCATAATTCACAAATTAATGATAAAAAGAAGAAGAATGAAAACTCTAATGATGACTTGATCTTCTCTCACTTGTTCTTGCCTCCAATTGAGTCTAAAACAAGCTTGAAACTGACTTTGGGAGAGTTTTTGGGTTTATATTAGGTTAGGTTAATTTTCCCAGCGAGTTACACTTTAGCCCCTGGAGTTCCGGGCCATTAAATGCGCGACCGCAGTCACGGTCCCAACCGTGGTCCTGACCGCGGTCATTTGCTTCCTCGCTGTTTCGACCTGCCTTCCACCGTGCCTCGGACCAAGGTCGCGGTGGTACTTTTCACTCTTTTCTTTGCCTATTCTTGCTCGTTTTCATCCGAGCTATTCTCGATTGGCCTTGTATGTATAAATTCGACTTCAAAACACTCTTTATCTTCCTCCTAGCTCGAAGTATCTCCTGCAAAGCATAAAAATCTCAATTGGAGCATTTTGTTATCATTTAGAATTTTAAACATCAGTAAAGTATGGTTAATTTAGAGCATAAATAGCGTCTACATTCAGCAACCAAACAAATGTTTCCGAGGATGCACTGCGTTTGAGGCTATTTCCCCTTTCTCTACGGGGAAAGGCATTGGACTGGTTAGAGAGATTACCCAATCATTCCATCCATACTTGGGATGAGTTGACCAAAAAGTTCATTGCCAAATTCTTCTCTCCGGGGTACATGGCTACACTACGGGATGGAATTCTAGCGTTCAAGCAAGAACCCAATGAGCCATTGCACAAGATTTGGGAAAGATATCGTACCATGGTTAAAGAGTGCCCGAATAATGATACGACCGAGGTCATGATCCAATAAACCTTCTACAGGGGGATCAACACAACAAATCAATGTGTGGTAAATCAATTGGCTGGCGGGAACTTCATGAACATGCCTTATGCAGAAGCTTGTGAAATTTTGGATGAGATGGCAGATACTTCGTCGGCGTGGAAAAGTAGGGCCAATGTTCCTCAATGTGACCCAAATGTCATTCACCTACACAAGGAGCTACACGATCATGGGCAAGCTGTTGCCGAGTTGACAACCACAATGAACCAATTGGTCAAGGATCAACTTCAACAAGTTCAAGGGCCGAAACAAGTGAATGCTATGGAAGGTGTGAATATGATGATGAACAAGAGACGACAAAGAGGTCAACAAGTACAAAGCCGCCCGGAATAATTTGAGCAAGATGATAGTGGGTATGACCACGGTGATTCGTATAATGAGCAATAAGAAGAAGTGCAATATGTCAACAATTATCAAGGTCAAAGAAACAATACAAACTATGAAGGTCACAATGGAACAACCAAGGCCACCAAGGCAATTGGAGTGGTGGCAACAACAATCAAGGCAATTGGAGAAATAACAATAATCAAAGCAATTGGAACAATCAAGGTAACCAAGGCAATTGGGGATGCAATAATCAAGGTAATTGGGGTGGCAATAATCAAAGCAATTGGGGAGGCAACAACAATTAAGGGGGTTGGAACAATAATAATCAAGGGAACCGGGGGTCGGGCTTTCAAAGGCCCCCGATGTATCAACAACCAAGCAACCCGCCTCCATATCCGTCACAAGGTTCTAGTTCTTCCAATAATGAAATGGGACGGTTGAAAATATGTTCAAGCAAATGATGGGGGAAAATGCCGACTCCGATGCTCAATTAGCCTCCCACAACACTTCTATCTTCATTTTGGAGGTTCAACTTGGCCAAATATCTCAAGCTTTAAACACTCGCCCTAAGGGGTCACTACTTAGTGATACGGTGGTGAACTCGAAGGGTGGAACAACACGGGACATGTAATGTTACACCCCATATTTTCGTACATGAAAGTACGCCATAAGTGAATTAATGAAAGCTCGAAAATGAGATATTACATCTCGCATTTTCGTACGTTAACCTTTTCGTCGCAAGATTAATCGACGTAAGCTCGGGAATGAGATTATTTTGAGATTATAAGTATTACGCTATTTCAAACAAGTGATAAGTAAATTTGTGAAGGTGAGAGGGTAAGCGAACCAAAGAAAGTGAATTTCGTCGAAGTCTGACATTTTGAGATAAAATACGGTCCAAGCTACAAGTCATGCAAGGTACCACATGACCATGATAGTTAGATGTATAAGGTGTGTTAAAAGTGAGTAGCATTTTAAGTAATTTGAGATAATTCTTAATTATGTGGATAATTGGGTAATTATCAATCAGTGAGAGATTAACAAAGATAACCAAGAAGATTAGTGGATAACAAATGAATTATTTGGATAAGATTAAGGCTCCAAACGTGGCAGCCCAAAAGGTTGGATAAGAAAACCAAGAAATGACTCTTGGTGTAGGAAGATATGTGGCATTTTAAGAGATTTTTAGGTGGACAAGTCTTACAAAGTGGAGCCCACACCACCAAGACTTAAAAGTTTCTCTAATTCACAAAATTGGATGTTTACAACTACTATGTAATGTGTAAGGCTTCAACAAAAATAGGAATTTGCAGTAGCAACGTGAGTGGATTCACTCATTCATACAAAGACTACTTAATACTATAGCAATGTGGGATTTGCAATTCTAAGGGAGTACGGTGCGATCTTTCTCAAGAATTCATACGGATATTTCCTTACTTCGATCCGCCGTGACGTGTTGTCTTAATTGACGTGTGTTAAAGGGATTGTCAAGAGAATTAGCTCAGGTATGTTAAGGCTATCCCTTCTTTCTTTTGGCATGATCTATACGACACGAACGAAACGAGCAAATGAAAAATTTCCATAAATGACTCTATTCATAGAAGTATTAGAGTTGCCTATGTTCTTGAATTCACATGTGTCTTATTATTACATCATCTGTTCATGGGTCTCAGAAAAATACGTAAGTTGAAAAAAGTTTACTTCATGATATTACTCAAAGGCATAATGGTCTTATGACATTTAAAGAGATTTTATTGACGTATTTCTCATGAATTGCATTCATGTACATTGACCCATGACCAGATGGAGTTATATACGCATATATATGTGTGTATGTATGTATATAGGATATGGGAAAAGGTTACGGCGTTATATACGCACCACCACCTGATCAGCTGGTATACGTTGATGATTTGCCCACATTGGCCGAGATGATATGATGAGATGCCCTCAAAGGCTTGATGATGTTATGAACGGATATACCTATGCACGACATGACATTCATATGCATATGCATGACACTATGAGTATTTCATGATTTACAGAGTTATTCAGACTTACATGTCGAGTCTTTTACTCCATGTTTCTCTCATGTCTATTATTTACTGATTTTCATTCCTTACACACTCGGTACATTATTTGTATTGATGTCCCTTTTGCCTGGTGACGCTACATTTCATGCCTGCAGGTCCCGATAGATAGGTCGAGAGTCCTCCAATTAGGCTATCAGCTTAGCGGAAGATGTTGGTGTGGTCTATTTGCTCCGGAGTCGCTTATTTGGTCAGTACGATTTGATCATGTAGTGATTGGTATGGCAGGACTCTGTCCCGACCTTTATGGTATTTATTCTTAGATGCTTGTAGACATATGTCATGTACGTAACAGATTGTATAGCCTTGTCAGCCTATGTTTAATATACGAGTGATCATTTTGGTCTTATAGGCCATATATGTTATGTATAAGTTGGTATTACATATTTCATTCTAGTTATCCTACGGCAGCCTTTCCGTCTCATTTACCTATGATAACATGATACACAAAGATACGTTATGTTGGTATTCAGTTGAGTAAGGTACCGGGTGCCCGTCACGGCCCATCAGTTTGGGTCGTGACATGCAATGACCATGACCACACGAAGTGGAAAAGGTACGGAGGCAAGTGCCTCAAACCAAAAAAGAGTTGTAGATGATGATGTTTTGGTTCAAGAATATGATAGGCCAATCAATGAGGTTCAAGCTAATGAAAAGGTGAGGATTGACATTGATGAAAGTGTGGAGGAGACACAAGAAGAAGTGAAACTCTCTAGGGAACACGTGATTGACATACCAGAACCGGTAGTGCAAAAGGCCAAAGCACCATTGTCCTCCATACCCTCAAAGACTCGCAAAGAAAAACAGTGGGAACCAATTCAAGAAATTTATTGATATGATGAAGAGTTTGTCCATAAATGTGTCGTTGGTTGAAGCTTTAGAACAAATGCCGGGATATGCAAAGTTTATGAAGGATTTGGTAAGGAAGAAGAGATGAATGAATTGTGAAACAATCAAAATGACACATCAAGTGAGTGCTATTGTGCACTCAATGGCTCTGAAACTTGAAGATCCCGGCGCCTTCACAATCCCGTGCACTATTGGGAGCGCCGATTTTGCCAAAGCTTTATGTGATTTGAGGGGAAGCAACAACTTGATTCCCTACTCTGAGTTTAAAACTTTGGGAATTGGGCAACCAAGACCCACATCGATGAGGCTACAAATGGCGGATCGGACTATGAAGAGGCCATTGGGGATAATTGATGATGTGTTAGTTCGAGTTGATAAGTTCATCCTTCTAACGGGGCCGAGGCAAGAGTAACCTACCACTTGCCATTCAGAGATCCATAAGCAAGAAAGCAACTGCCAACAAAGTTCTTGAATCCTTTAACACCAGTGAATATTCCCCATCTAGGGAAACCTCCGAGGGTCACTGTATGGAGGTACAACCTCAACCCCATTCCCATCCACCACAACCCACTGGGTGCTATCAATTGTGCAATGAGCCTATAAACAGTTCTTCTACTGATTTTGATGCAGAAAGCCAAGGTTCCGAGCCCTCCTCTTCACCTCCTCCTCCCGCACCAATCAATATAGATGATGATGATGATGACGTCCCGAATGATGGGAGAGGAGGTGACACTCGAGCGGGTGGCCTTGAGAGGTCAAGGAGAGAGATGTGGGAAGACAAATTTGTCAGCTTGACTGCCTTCAACAGCTTCAGAGAATGGTGGGCCCCAGAGATTGCTCACACTTGAGCGAAAGTTCTTGATAAAGGACTTGGACATTCAAAATCCAAATGTCCTCAGATAGTTCCGAGAGCGAAAATGATGGAAATGGTTCATCCAAAGTGTCCTCGACGCAAATGAGCACTTGGTTAAAGAATTTTATGCTAATATGGCTCACATAAAGAAGGGTACCAAGGTAACAAAGGTGCAAAATCTAAAAATCTGATTCGACTCCTGTGCTTTGAACAAATATGTGGGATTTGAAGAAGTAGAGGCAGTCCAATACTTGGACAAGCTGGCTTTCGGTGATGCAACTCGATCGTGGTTAGCAGAAATTTTGGCAGCTCGAGGACCACCACCGTTGTGGCTCACAACAGGGGTCCCCATAATCCGGGCCACCCTAAATTTTGAAGCCAAAGGGTGGCAGACATTTGTATCCAGCCGCATTGATTCGTGCTTAAATGAGAACAACCTCTCCCTTCCTTGATCAGTCCTGGTGGCTTCGATTATGGTCGGGTATCTGATAATTGTGGGTGCCATCATGTCCACCAACATTACATTAGCTATCTAGAAGGATGAGAGACCATACCCATACCCGAACTTCCTCACAGAGTATTCCAATGGTCAGAAGGTAGAGCCGAGGCAGTATGATACAAAAGCAAGAAGCCTTTCTCATGGTACCACCTACAGGATGCTGACAACCCGAAGTTCAAGGGTAAGACAACTACCTCCACTAGCCAGTCTGAGGATCCAAGGGTAGTAGTAACTGATTCAGCTGCTGAGCCTTCCACAGATGCCATGCCTTCTACATCACCACCTTCTTCGTCTAGACCATCAGCTTCATTATCAATACCAGCTTCATCCACTTATCCACAGACTGCGCTGCGAGTCTCCCAAACATTGGCGAGTCTCAACAACTGGATGTAGAAAGCTACTTCAAAGCTGTCTGACATATCCAGTGTTGTTACAGCACAATACTCTGCCCCAACAGCACCATAGGTACCTCCATCAGTGGAGGAAACTTTGAAGAAGATTTTGGACAACCAGAAGACCATTATGGAGACACTAGTGGCACATGGGGAGGTTATTGAGGAGTTGGGAAAGCAAACAAAGAAGATGCAGAAGTCTTAGGAATCGAAGAAGTCAGTGGAGAGGTTGAGAAATGAGGTTGCCAAGATTGCATCTGCCGGAGATCTACCATTTGACCTACTTATGAAGACAGCAGTCCCAGCAACATAGGTTGCACCAGCAGTACGCGAGGCATCAGAGGCAGCAGCCGGCCAGTCTGAGGAGCCGGATGCTACTGCCCACACCGTTGAGGAGATGATCCAGATGCTCAGCAACCCTGTTGTCCCTCAGCCAGGTGATGATGAGATACAATTAGAGGAGACCGAGGGTGCTGGGGAAGCCATGCAGACTGAGACCACATAGGTAGTTCTCTTAACTCTCTACCCTTCCATGTTCTTATTTTTGTTAAGAATTAGGGACAATGCTTATTTTTATTTGGTGGTGGTCTATTTTGATTGATTGACATTGATATTGGCCTATAATAACTCTTATACTATTTTTCTTTTATATTTATTTTCTCTTTGGTATGCATATATTCTTCCCTTTCGTGTGATGTATATATTTAGTTTCCCTTATGTATATATTTATTTTATTTCGATTTGCATATTCTTTTATCTTACTTTTCGTAGTTTATTTCGTAGTTTCTTTAGTTTGTCTTTCTTAGTAGTATAACTTTTTATTTAATTTAGTAGTTTCTTTTGGATTTGTTAGCTTCTTTTTATGTTTGAGGGATCAATAAGCCTTTGATTTTCTTAATACCATGGTTCTTTCCAAAGATGGATTTTGTGTCAACTGGGTGGCTCTTCCCAACGATGGATGGCATGACAACCTTCTTAAGGGATTGAGTCCGTTTTCTTTTCTTGTTTAGGAAAAAAATAGCAGTAATTAATAAAAGGGCCTCAATCATGTTTCACTTGGTACCAACACACTTAACTATGCGCTTATGGTTAAAAATACGTTTTTGTAAAGAAATAGCTCTAGTTAGTGACCTTGTTAATCTTGTGTTGACTTAGGCAATCATCGGGTGGTATGGTTGAACCATTAGCGATTTTCAATCTTGAATACGGTTGTTGTGGGCCCTCAACTCCTTTATCTTTAACAATCCGGTTGTGTGAGAGGTGATATATTTTGTTACAAGTCCAAGTACCCGTGCGAATAGTCTAGAACTTGCTCCGAATGTGTTTCTAGGCGAAATTCTAAGTTAGCTTGGCTTGAGAAGTGATTGTAGGCCCTCCTTGGACCATTGTGAAACCTTACATGGCCCACCAATGATATCATCCTTAGTAAACCCTTTTGAACCTAAATCCTTTCTATTCAATAACCACATTACAAGCCTTTAACCATTTTATAGTGAATCTCGCTTGGTACCCGACTTTTCTTTAGCACTCATGTGATTCAAAAGGAAAAAATATAAGTTTGACGAGGAGTTTAAATATGGTTTCAAGTCACAACAAGACAAAATAAATGAAGAAGACGAAAGGCAAAGAAAAATAAAGGAAGAACAAAGAAAAACACAAAAAGAAAGCGAATAATGTGAAAGGGTTGAAAAGATGCAAAAAAAAGAAAAAGTGCAAAGCATGGAGAAAGCAAAGAAGGAGATTGTGAATAGAATGACAAAGAAAGAGTGATTTCAAGTTTCTCTAATCCCCCTAGGGGAAAAGAAAATGACTCAAAGAGTCGGCAAAGCATGAGCCAACAAGAGAATATGAAGTGCTAAAGGAAAGATGAATTATTTCCAATATGATATTCCCCTCCTTAATCCAAAAGCCTTCATTATATGCCGAAAAATTCCTACGTGGTTTCAAGACGAGCAAGCTTACATTAGTGGGGATCTACATGAGGGGAAAGCATATGGTACTTAGAGTCGGGCTTGTGACATTCTTTTGATAGTGATGAGCGATTCTTCCTCGAGTCATTATTTTGAACTCTTCATTCGTGAGTGAGATGAGCTTCCAGAGAGTATAGGAGGAGGAGTTTGGGATCCACAATGACTTGCATTAAAGTGCAAGCTGCATTGATGAACAAAGTCAACCCTTGATACTCAAGCGTCACATTAGAGCCATTTTTGCTTCAACATTCAAATCATAGGCTTGTTAATGATTCATGAGCGTGTGGGTAGTTGTTGGTCCCAATTGATTTGTGTTTGACTCAACTTAGGCCAGCTGAAATATCCCTTTTTTCTAATGGAGGTGGGAATTGCCTTAATTTATCGAGGACAAGCAAATGCTTAAGTGTGGGGGAGTTGATAATTAGGGATTTTGACCGCTTCTATGCTCTCTTTTACTTGCGTTTTACTCAAAAATTCTTAAAGGTATTCCCGATAACTAATGAAATGTGCTTTCTTGGAGGAATGATAAAACATGAGCTAAAGAAATGAAAACCAACTCAAGAAGGAGTAATTTTGGATAAGGACAGAAACAAGGCTAAAAGAGCACTGTGAGGACCGCACAATATTGAGTACGACCACAGATCATGAAGAAGACATATGACAAGAAATTACATGCAAAGTGCGTACCGCACAATTTTAGTGCGGCCACAAAAGACAAAGATTAGAGAGATGGCATTTTAAGTTCAAGAAAAAATGCGGACCACACCATTTTTGTTTGACCGCATAATCAAGAGCGCGACCACACTCATTTTTATGCGGTCCACAGAAGTTTCATACAACCAAATCCCAAGACCAAGGAGTGCGGGCCGCACTATAATTGTGTGGCCGCACTCATAAATGTGTGGTCCGTAGAAGTTGAATGAGTGCTGCCGCAATTTAGAATTGTGCAGCCATAGAACTGGAACTAGTCAATTCAAGTCTCATTGTGCGGACCGCACTCAGAATTATGCGGCCGCACAACCTCCACAAGGGTATTTTTGTCAGATATTTCTAGCTTAGTATAAATAGAACTTTTTGTCATTTTTAGGTTAAGTTTTGTTTTGGGGAGAGCACCTGAGCCAGTTTTTTTACTACTTTGAGTAATTTTGTACTAGATTAACTTCCAAATATTAGATTTTCTTTCTATAATCATCTATTATGGATTGTATCGTAATTTCTTCTTTGATTTCTGCATTTTTCATGGGTAGCTAAATTTCTAGCAAGGGTTGTGACCCAACCCTAGTGTGGGTACTTAATGGGTGTTTGATTAGGGCTTGTTTGTGATTGGATTAGTGATAAAGCCAGTATTTGCTTGAATTCTATAATTAATGGTTCCAAATGTTGATTCATGCCTAATTGACTTAGTCTCTACTTGAGAAAGAGAGACTAAGTCTAGGAAAACTTGGCTAACAAGAAATTAGGGTGAACTCAAGAAATTGATAGCCCCAATTAAAGGGCTGAATCTAGAGATAGTGAGACCCGACTTGAGCATTTATCACTTGTTTTGTGCAATACCCACTTGGACTTGAGAAAGATAAATTGGGAAAACTCACTCAAACTACCGAGAGGTATAGAGTGAGTATTCGAGTGTGATTGCCATATTACAACCCCGACCAATCAAACTTGCCCTATAGTTTATAACTCATTAGGTAACCACCTAGGTGGAAGTCACGACCTTAGATCCTTTTATCATTTGAAAAACAACTCAAAACAAAAAATATTATCTCTTAGCTTTATAATTGCAAACAATAGAACAAAGTAAAAGTAGAACAACAAACAAGAACGTGGAAGAGTAATTTAGGAAAAATCATACAATTAAGATAAATATATACCTAATCCCTATTCTAACTTCCTGTGGATGTGATATCGACCTACATTGTGTTTTATTATTGCATCGACCGCCTCACTACCTAATTGTGGTGTGAGTTTGGGCGAGATCAATACTCACTGGTTGATCGAATGCTGATGTTCAAATTTTTCTATGTGGAATGGAATAATTATAGATTTATTTCTCGTGGGGATGATTATGTATGAGATATATGTTAGTCATTCGAGTATTGGAGTTGGGATCGGCTATGGTGATTCATGTGTTCTATGGGTTTGGAGACTGGGAGTTCTCAGAAGCAGATTATTTTGGGGTTGCGGACTGTGAAGATGCGGAAATGTTAGCTAGATGGTAGTACGTTCTACAGTTAGGTCTTTGGAGAGCCATTTATCCATTTGGGGATGACAGAAGTTGATTTGGGGTATAAGGATGTATATTCTACACAGGGTCGAATTTGTTGACTCAACCCCGTTATTGCTGAAATGTGTGTCATTCGGTTAGAGTTGAGCTTGTTCTGTTTGATATGTTCTATGTGTTACTCTTCTATATTATGAGGGGTTGTGATTTGTTGGTTATATGCACACCCGATGCGGTTCTGTTTGGGCCTTGTAGCGGAATTCGAGCGAAATGGTTATTGGGGTGGTTAATGGTTGATTGCACCTTGGTTATGGTTTTTTCAGGCTGTGGTATATTGTGTTATTTGCTTCTCCATAGTTATGGTCATGCACTTCGTGTACTTGATGTTGAATTGCATGTGGTTGTTGATTTTGAACATTGTGTCTTGAGATATTTCATATGAACCGGTGTTCGGATTGGGTCATGCATCGCAACGACGTTATGCTAGGATATGATCCTTTGTGCTTATTTCGTGTGTTATGTTTTGCCTTGTGTGTTGGATTGACAGCATTTCATTTTTTGGTGGTATTTGTTGAGGTGGCAGGATAGTTTCTTCATTTCCATTCCTTTCCATCGTTGGGTATATTTGAGTTATTGTTCGTTGGTGCACGGATTGCATGGTATGTGGCTCTAAGTAGGATTTGTGTGACAGGTCAGTCGAGTATCTTTTACTGGATGATGTGAGATTATTGGGCCTGAAATGAGAGCCATCGCATTTGATTAAGGTATTTTTGCGAGAATCGTGTCATTATTTTGGCTATGGTTCTTATCGGGCAAGAGAGCCCACCGACTTGTTAATCTGGTGGGTGGTTATGAGTTTCTATATGTTTCTTTAATCATTCGCATTGTACGAAGGTTTAGAACAAGATTTTAGTTGATATGAGGTTTGTTACCGGTGTCGGGTTGGCTATCGAGCAGCTATTGCGGTAGGAAGTTATTGCTATGGGTATTTGAGTTATGTGGTATATCATGTGATTATGTCTTGAGATATAGTTATGGATTAATATAACTTTTTCAGAGTTATACGGTGCATAGATGCAAGAATCAGGTCATATAATGAGTTCCGGATATTAGGGATTTGAGTTTTAAGGTTTATGGACTAAGGTTGAAGTAAGGATCCTCTGTTAGGTGGTGTTGTCGGGATTATATGGATTGGGGTGAGGTGGGATCACCCATGGTTATGTGTATGGTGAGGCTATATGGCAATTTGATGGCTTGAAACGACTCTTGGCACGTTCGAGGACGAACGTATGTTTAAGTGGGGGAGAATATAACGACCCCACTGGTCATTTTGAGCTTTAGCATTCCATTCGGTGGTTTGAAACTTTGAGTAGCTTAATATTATGTATTATGACTTGCGTGTATGGTTGGTTTAAGTTTTCGAGCGGTTCGGGATTGATTTGGAAGAATGATTCTCGTTTTAGAAGTTTTAAGTTGGAAGAATTGACCAAGGTTTGACTTTTGGGTAAACGGACTTGGAATCAGGTTTTAATTATTCCAATAAGTTTGTATGATGATTTTGTACATGTTAATAAATTTTGGTTAAACTCCGATGAGTTTTGGATAAAGTTGGGTTGTATGGTGATTATTTTTGGTTTCGATGTCGATTTGAGCATAAAGGTTTCCATATTGAGCAAATGACCTTTGATTTGTGTTTCGACTAAATCATTATATCTGTATCGTAATTTTGAAATCATAGCAACTAAAATCATCAAGTTTCGACATCGTATGAGGAATTTATGATCATTTTACTAAGAATTTGGTTGCTATATTTTTCAGGCTAATTACGAAATTGCAACTGAATTCATATTTAAAAATCTGCGTTATTTTCAAATATTAAAACTAACATATCTCCTTCATTATAAAGTCAAATGGAGTGATTCAAGATCCTAACTTGATTAAAATTTAATGAGGAATCCATTGGAGACATCAAAAGCGAGTTTCGAGATTGTTTAATACAAGAAATGAGGCATAATATCTTGTCATTTTTGGCTATTAATGTTGTTGGAGTTTTTCTCATCTTGGAAGTTTGGGATTGGGAGAATTCAAGGATGTTCTTCAAGTTTATTTCATGGGTTAAGGTCTAAAAAATAATTTAATTATTTTCCTTTGATTCACTCCCTTGGTTTAAGCTTTAATCCATGATTTTAATTGAAAACTCATTTAATTCTTTAAATCAAGACCTAGAGTTATGTCCTAAATTTTAAAAATTGAAAATGAATTAGAGGCGTTTATTTCTCGATTCCTTTTGGGGCTTTGTTCTGCTATATTAGGAGAACGACATACTCGAATTTGGCGAGTTTTGGAGGAGTATTTTGAGAAATTTGAGACCCAACTAGTATGGGTTGGACTCTTGGGTTATGAACACCCAAGAGCGATACTTTGTCGAATTGGTTACTATTGGACTCCGATTGAGTTTGAGTCAAGTTTTGTTTGTGTGAGCTTGTTTGGTTCGGGCTTCGCTCGGGTAAGCTTGGATTCGGAATCCAAGGCGGGCCCGATGTAGACTTTGGTTGACTTTGGGATTTTGATTAAAGATTCAATCTTTATCGATTGGGTTTGTCTCCTTTGGCATTAGTTGACGTGCTTGAGTTACTTTTGGCTAGTATCGAGTCGTTCAGAGGTCGGTACATGCGGGATAGCATTTCTAGAGTATAGTTTGGCTTGCTCGGTATTGGATTAGGCTTGTTCGAGGTGAGTAACACTTCTAAACTTGGTGTTAAGGATATGAATCCTTGAACATACATGTTATGTGTTTAGTGTTGAGGTGATGCACATGTAAGGTGACGGGCGTGTGGGCGTACATCGTGTGAATTATGACTCTGTTGATTCTATGATACTGTATAGTTACCTAATCTTGTTTCTATCCATGAAATTTCTATGTATTAGAGAAATTGAGTTATAAATCATGTTAGAAATCATGTTTAGGCTATATGCTTATTCTGATGGGACCCACCGAGGTCATCTCTGTTGTTGAGTTATTTGCTTAAATTGTAGTTACATACTCAACTCATATTCATTCATTCGCATATCATATCTCAGTCTTTATTATCCTTTGTTGTCCATCATGTTATCATTATTTAGTTTGATTGGCATGAGCTTTGTGAGCCCGAGAGGCTGGAGAAAATTGATGACTGAGTTGAGGCCTGAGAGCCGTGTTATGGGAGATATTGTGGATCAGGATACATGCCGCAGCAGGGCATATTGGCTTTATATATTATTATTATTATATAGATCGGACTGCACACCAGAACAAAACTTATATGATTTATTATTATTAATGGGACAAGGTTGCACATCGCAGCAAGTTTTATTGATTCTTGATGGGATGGGGCTGCACACCGTATAGGTTTTATTGATTTATGATGGGATCAGGCTGCACGCCGCAACATGGCATGTTGGCTTATATTAGCGTTTGGGCAGGATCCGCCCCTCCGGAGTCTGACATACCAGCAGTGAGCGCAGGTACCGTATAGTGCTGAGTGACTAAGTGCGTTGAGTGATTGATCGTGATGTGGGAGTGCAAGACAGTGAGATTGAGTACTCTAAGAGTGTGAGCACATGAGTTCATCACTGTGATGCATTGCATTTGACATGCATAGTTGACATACATGCATAGAGATGCATTTCCTCATGCTACACAGTTTTGTGACATTCATGATTTCACATGCACATTGACATGTAGGCATAGAGATGTACATTCATCATGCTATCTGAGAATAAAATATCTGATCTATTGTTGAAACGTTTGGAAAAAATCACAGTTTTCTGATTTACTCATATTTAGGTGATTTCGGTGATTTCGGTGAAAGATTTGGGTTTTACTGTTATACCTGAAAAGCATGTCTATATTTCCGTAACTGTGAACGAGCTGAGCATCATATCTTTGAGTTATTACTTGTGTTTCTTTTATTATATTGGTACGAGTTGTTCTTGGCTATTGGTGTTAGACTCTGACCGTTGTCCAAACTTGTCTTCAACCTAAGGTTAGGTTTGTTACTTATTGAGTACATAGGGTTGGTTGTACTCATACTACACTTCTGCACCTTGCATGCAGATTTTGAAGTTGATGTTGCTGCGAGTGGCGGGAGTTGGCAATGAAGATGTATCTCCATTCCGGTTATAGCTGCCAAATGTTCTTGGTAGCTTTAGATTTATAAATTTGCCTATGTACGTTTCGAACTGATGATGTATTTATTTCATACCAGCTTTGTAAACTCTAAGTCTTAGAAGCTCATGATTTGTAATACTAGTTCTTGGAAAATTGTATAAGATTCAGTTAATTCATTTTTGACTCTTATCATTATCATTATATTGCGGTTTATTGTTAATTGGCTTACCTAGCGGGTTGAGTTAGGTACCATCACGACTAGTTGAATTTTGGGTCGTGACATGACAAGTGATGGTGACAAATAATGATAACAACTAATGGTGGTGGCGACTGAAAATAGTGGTTGACAATATATGGTGATGGTTGTGATTTTTGGTGGTTGGTGGAAATGATCATAAAGATAGCTAGTGGTATGACTAGCTATTATGAAGATGGTGGTGGTTATGGTTGATGATGGTGGTGGTTGATGATGGTGGTTGCAGTTGAGTATGGTGGTTGTAGGTGGTCGGTGGTTGGAGAATTTCTCATTCAAACATTACATAAATATTATACAGTGCATTTTTTTTTATTCGAAGAATCTTATACATTATCATAAAATAGAACAATTAATGTAAAATTAAACCCTAACACCTATTTCACTACTCATCAAACTAAATTAATTTTAAATATACATTGAGAATTAACAAAAAATACTAAAATCTATGACAACACTCGTCAATGAAATTATAAAATGGCATACATATCTAACCTACACTAAAAAAATCACAAACTTAAATTATACATGTCACACAAATAGCCTTAATATAAACTATTGTTGAAATAATGGAACTATTGTCACGATCCTAAATTTCCACCGCCGGGATCGTGATGGCGTCTAACATTACACTTGCCAGGAAAGACAACGTTAGAGATTATCTGGACATTTATATCCATTTATAGTCATTATCAGTAAACAGACAGAAGCTAAAGCGGAATACCTGTAAAGATGTATAGATATCAAAGTCATTTACATACTACTTCTACCCAGAAATCTGGTGAACGTTCTATGATTTTTATACAATCAATTGTCTGAAAGAAATTTTCAACAGTACAACCGACCCCATGTACTGGTAAGTGCCGATCCTAACCTCGACGAAGGTACGACGAGGCAATGGCGGGACACTCACAATATATGCAGAGATAAATAATAAGGCAGAAAAGGAGAACAATATAATTTAAAACCCGTAAATTGCAGGAATAAAAACATAATTTCAATGTCTTATCAATATCCAGCTATAACCAATCGTTAGGCGAAATGTAAAACCATAGAATAACTTACACAGTCATCAAAGAAGAATACATAAACACATATATTGATGCGGCGCGCATCCCGATCCCATCAATCCTCTCTTACCTCCGTAACAATTACAATAAAAGTAAATAATATATATGTTGCGGCGCGCAACCGGATCCCACCATATATTAATATAAACATAATAATTCACCCTTATTACTCCGTATCAATCCACCCTTATTCCTCCTGTTGCGGTGTGCAACCCGATCCCCACCGAATAATCATATTCACCCTTATTCCTCCTCAGCAGTCCTCCCTTATTCCTCCTGTTGCAGCGTGCAACCCGATCCCACCATATCATAATAAATTACACACAGTGTACGGAAGTTTCATAAAATTCACACAAGGCCTTACCAACACTTAAAATTTAGAACAAGGTAACCGGAAGTCGTATAATCAATAAAACTCTATAAAATTAATACTACTCAGCGAGACCAAACCTGTATATCACAGAAAACGCCAATAAGAACAACTTAATCCAATAAAGAGGAAGCAATAATCCTACGGGGTAACAAATATCTTTAACAAGGGAGCACATTATCTAACAAGTAACAATAGAGCATGGAATTACAATTAAACATGTAACAAGTAAACCAAGAAGGAAAACAATATAAGGAGAACGAAAGAAAACAAGTAAAACAGGTAAATTGGCGGCGCATAGGTACTCGTCACCTCACGTATACTCTGCTCACATGATTTATCATATAACAAGAACGACAAAGGTTCCTAAACCCTCAAGTCAAGGTTAGACACAACACTTACCTCGCTCCGAATATCACTCAAAGTTCAATCACAACCTTGCCTTTCAAAGTAGCCTCCGAGCCAACATATCTATCAAATTACCAACCAAACGATACAAAACAAGCCTTTTGAATCACCCACGATAACTAAAGGTTCAATTTAGGTCATTTTTGAAAAATTCAACACCCAGGCCTGCTTGGTCCAAACCCGAAATTCGGACCAAAACTCGATTACCCATTCACCCCGAGCCCGAATATATAATTGGCTTTGCAATCCTACCTCAATTTGAGGTCGAAATCCCCAAATTTTGAAATACCTAGTTTCTACCCAAAAATCCCAAATTCCACCATGAAAACCTTAGATTTTAGGTTGAAATATTGTAAAATGAAGTGAAATATTGAAAGAAACGAGTTAAGAATCACTTACTTATGATTTGGGAAGAAGTTGCCTTTGAAAAATCACATAGAGGGTTTCTTGTGTTTGGAAATGTTGAAAAATGAGAAAAATCCCGTCTAAGTCACCTATCAACTGCAGATGTCGCATTTGCGACTAGAGCTTCGCAATTGTGAAGCTCACAAATGCGAACTCTTCGCATTTTCTGCAGCTTTTGCAAATGCGAACTTTTTGTCGCAAATCCAAACAGGAATTTTTTGCAAATGCGGCCTTACCCTCGCAAATGCGATACTACCCTGACCCAGCCCATGCTCGCAAATACAAAGCTTCTTTGCAAATAGAAACTTCTTCGCAAATGCGAAGCTTGCATTTGCGAGCCTGACCTCGCAAAAACAAGATCTCCAGACCTGAACACACACCAGCTATGTTTTTCTAAATTCTTTCCACTCCCTAGCCTACCTGAAACTCACCCGACCCTCGGGGTTCCAACCAAACATGCACACAAGTCCAAAAAACATCATACGAACTTTCTCGTGCAATCAAATCGCCAAAATAACACCTAGAACTACGAATGTAGCATCAAAACATATGAAATTCTTAAGAACACTTTAAAATTTTCATTTTCTCAACCGGACGTTCGAACCACGTCAAATCAGTTCCGTTTCTCACCAAATTTCACAGATAAGGTGTAAATATCATAACGGGCCTGTACTGGGCTCCGGAACCAAAATACGGACCCGATACCAACAAGATCAAACATTAAGCAATTTCTTAAATCCATTATAATTTTAGTCTTTAAATTTTAATCAAAAATTCATTTCTCGAGCTAGGGAACTCGGAATTCGACTCCGGGCATACGCGCAGGTCATATATTTTACTACGGACCCACCGGAATTGTTAAAACACGGACCCGGGTCCGTTTACTCAAAACTTTGACCGAAATCAACTAAAATCAACTTTTTAGGCTATAAATTATTATTTCCTTAATTTTTAACATAAAAGCTTTCCGGAAGTCATGCCCGGACTGCGCACGCAAATTGAGGAGAGTAAAAATGAGATTTCTAAGGCTATAAAGTGCAGAATTAAATTCTAAAACATAAGATAACCCTTTGGGTCTTCACAATCTCTACCTCTAAAATAATCGTTTGTCCTCGAGCAGACATAGAAAAGTACCTGAACTGGTGAATAAGTGGGGATATGTACTCCGCATGTCTGACTCGGACTCCCAACTAACTGCCTCAACAGGCTGACCTCTCCACTGCACTTGAACTGAAGGATAACTCTTCGACCTCAACTGACAAACATGCCGGTCTAGAATAGCCACCGACTCTACCTCATAAGTCAAATCTTTGTCCAACTGGACAGAGCTGAAATCTAACACGTGGGACGGATCACCATGATATTTTCGGAGCATGGACACATGGAATAATGGATGTACTATTGATAACCCCGGAGGCAACGCAAGTCTATAAGCCATCTCTTGCACTCTATAGAGAATCTCAAAAGGTCCCATATATCTAGGGCTCAACTTGCCCTTCTTCCCAAACCTCATGACACCCTTCATGGGTGACACCCGAAGCAACACTCTCTCCCCGACCATTAATACCATATCACGAACTCTACAGTCGGCATAACTCTTTTGCCTAGGCTGAGCTGTGCGAAGTCGATCCTGTATAATCTTGACCTTGTCCAAGGCCTCCTGTACTAAATATGTACCCAACAGCCGAGCCTCCCCCAGCTCAAACCACACAACTGGCGACCTGCACCGTCTACCATATAATGCCTTATAGGGAGCTATATGAATGCTCGACTGGTAGTTGTTGTTGTAGGCGAACTCTGCAAGGGAAAAGAACTAATCCCACGATCCTCCGAAGTCTATAACACAAGTGCAGAGCATATCCTCCAAGATCTGAATAGTACACTCGGACTGCCCGTCTGTCTGAGGATGAAATGTTGTGCTCAACTCAAACCGTATACCCAAATCACGCTGTATTGCCCTCCAGAAGTGCGAGGTAAACTATGTACCTCGATCAAAAATGATAGACATGGGAACACCATAAAGACGGACGATCTCCCGAATATAAATCTCTGCTAACCGCTCCAAAGAATAAGTAACTGCCACATGAATAAAGTGTGTTGACTTAGTCAGCCTATCCACAATGACCCAAACAGCGTTACTTCCTCTGAGTCTGTGGGAGTCCAACAACAAAGTCCATAGTGATACGCTTCCACTTCCACTCAGAAATCTCTATCTGCTGAAGCAAACCATCGAGTCTCTAATGCTCATACTTCACCGTCTGACAGTTCAGGCACCGAGCTACATAAGCAAATATATCCTTCTTCATCATTCTCCACCAATAATGCTGCCGCAGGTCCTGGTACATCTTGGCAGCGCCCGGGTGAATAGAATGCCGAGAACTGTGAGCCTCCTCAAGGATCAACTCATGAAGCCCATCAACATTACGCACACACATGTGACCCTGAATCCTCAAAACTTCGTCATCTCCAACAGTAACCTACTTGGCACCACCGTGCTGAACTATGTCCCTAAGGACCAACAAATGAGGGTCATCATATTGCCGATCTCTGATAGCTCAAACAAGGAAGACCGAGCGACTGTGCAAGCTAGAACACGGTTGGGCTCTGAAATATCAAACCTCACAAGTTGATTGACCAAAGTCTGAACATCTGAAGCTAGCGGTCTCTCACCGACTGGAATGAATGCAAGGTTGCCCATACTCACTACCTTCCTACTCAATGCGTAGGCCACCACATTGGCCTTTACCGAATGATACAATATGATGATATCATAGTTTTTCAATAGCTCCAACCACCTCTTCTGCCTCAAATTGAGATCTTTTTGCTTGAACAAATACTAAAGGCTGCGATGATCCGTGAAAACCTCACACGACACACCATAAAGATAGTGCCTCCAAATCTTCAGCGCATGAACAATGGCTGCCAACTCTAAATCATGGACAGGGTAATTCTTCTCATGAACCTTCAACTGCCGAGACGCATATGCAATCACCCTTCTCTCCTGCATCAATACTGCTCTGAGCCCAACACAGGAGGCATCACAATATACCGTGTAAGATCCTAAACCTGATGGTAACACCAACACCGATGATGTCGGCAATGCTGTCTCGAGCTTCTAAAAGCTCGCCTCACACTCGTCCGACCAGAACGGGGCACCTTTTTGGGTCAACCTGGACAACGGGGCTTCTATAGATGAAAATCCCTCCACAAATAAACGGTAATAACCCGCCAAACTCAAGAAGCTCATGATCTCCGTGGCTGAAGTGGGTCTAGGCCAGTTCTTGACTGCCTCAATCTTCTTAGGATCTACCTGAATACCTTCTACTGATACGATGTGGCCCAAGAAAATGACTGAATCCAACCAAAACTCGCACTTCAAAAATTTAACATACAACTGACTGTCCCTTAGAGTTTGGGCACTATCCTGAGGTGTTGCTCATGCTCCTCCCGACTGCGGGAGTATATAAAGATGTCATCAATAAAACACAATCACAAAAGAATCCAAATAAATCTTGAACACTCCGTTCATCAAGTCCATAAATGTTGCTGGGGCATTGGTCAACCCAAAGGACATTACCAGAAACTCATAGTGTCTATACCGCGTACCAAAAGTTATCTTAGGGACATCGGATGCCCTAATCCTCAACTGATGGTAGCAATTCTCAAATCAATCTTCGAAAACACCTTGGCACCATGAAGCTGATCAAATAAATCATCAATCCTCGGAACAGGATACTTGTTCTTGATAGTGAATTTGTTCAACTGTTGATAATCTATACACATCCTCATAGACCCATCCTTCTTCTTCACGAACAAAATCGGTGCACCCCAGGGCGAGACACTAGGTCTGATGAAGCCCTTATCAAGCAAATCCCACACCTGTTCCTTTAACTCTTTCAACTCTTGTGGGGCCATCAGTATGGCAGAATATAAATAGGCTGGGTGCCCGGAGCCAAATCAATACAAAAGTCAATATCCCTGTTGGGTGGAATCCCCAGCAGGTCTGCAGGAAATACCTCTGGAAACTCACGAACAACAGGCACAAAATCCATGGGAGGAACCTCAGCACTAGAATCACGAACATAAGCCAAATAGGACAAACACCCCTTCTCGACCATACGCCGAGCCTTCTATAAGAAATAACCCTACTGGGGGAATGGCCAGGAGTCCCTCTCTATGCTAATCGAGGCAACCCCGGCAAGGTTAATGTCATTGTCTTGGCGTGACAATCCAAAATAACATGATAAAGTGACAGCCAATCCATACCCAATATAACATCGAAATACACCATATCTAAGAGCAGAAGGTCTACACTGGTCTCAAGACTCCCAATAGTGACCATACACGAGCGATATACACGATCTACAACAATAGCATCTCCCACAGGTGTGGACACATATACAGGGGCACTCAAAGAATCACGAGGTACGACCAAACAAAATAAGATGACACATAGGAGTAAGTAGACCCTGGATCAAATAAAACTGAAGCATCTCTACTGCAAACTGAACAGTACTTGTAATGACAACATCAGATGACTCAGCCTCAGGTCTGGCTGGAAAAGCATAACATCGGGGCTGGGCCCCACCACTCTAAACCATATCTCTGGGATGACCTATAGCTGGCGGGCCTCCACCTCTAACGGCCTGACCTCCACCTCTAATAATCTGGCCCCTACCTTTGGCTACCTGACCCCTGCCTCTGGCTTGCTGATCAGGCGGTGCAGCAACTGGTGCTGAAACCATGGCACGAGAACCCTGGTGCTGTGGTTGAACACTCGATAATCTCGGGCAGGTCCTCCGAATATGCCCATAATTACCACACTCAAAACATCCATCCTAATACGGTAGCTGTGGAAACTGAGACTGTCACTAATGAGCCGGCTGACCATGATAATAACTTTGAAGAGGGGGTGCTCTGATAGAAGCTGGTGGTGCACTATAGCAGAACCACAACTTCTTGAAGCGTTGTGGGAGGCCTGAGGTGTTGAATGAAATGGCCTAGGAGGATGGCCTTTACCAAAATACCCCTGCTTCTAGATGAGGCGTCGATGAATCCACCGGAATAATGAGGCCTCTTATCTGACCACCGACCTCCCTGTCTAAGAACCATCTTGACTCGTCTGGCCACATTGGCCGCATCTTGGAAATAAATCTCGCTCCCAGTCTCCTTAGCCATCTGCAATCTAATAGTCTGGGCAAGTCCCTAAATAAACCTCCTCACCCGCTCTCTCTCTCTGTGGGAAGCAAAAGAATAGCATGACAGGCCAAATCCACAAAACGGGTCTCATACTGTGTAATAGTCATGCTGCCCTACTGGAGACGCTCGAACTGATGGAGGCGCTCCTCCCTCAAAGTGATAGGCAGAAACTTCTCTAAAAAGAGATGTGAGAACTGGTCCCAAGTAAGAGCAGGTGACCCAGCTGGTCTGGTCAATAAATAATCTCTCCACCATTTCTTGGCAGAACTAGTCATCTGAAAAGCACCATTTCTTTCCGAAGAACCTCATGACAACTATCAAGATACTCCTGGGGATCCTCTGAAGTAGCACCACCGAAATGAACTGTAAAGAGCTTGGTAAACCTATCCAATCTACACAAAGCCTCGGAAGGCATAACTGTCCCATCACCGGGTTGTGCCGCATCAACCGACTGAACTACCCCGATTGGGTGAGCTGCTGGAGTCTGAAACTGGGGAACCATCTGCTCCGGAGTGTGAGTAGAAGAAGTCGGGGCTCTTCCTCCAGCCTGAGGTACGGCTGGTGCCATGAGGAATGCGCTAGTCTAGGCCACACTCTCCATAAGGCCCACTAATCGGACCAAGGCATCCTGGAGCATTGGGGTGGCAATAAACCCCTCCGGGACCTGAGCCCTGCCCCTGCCTCTGGCACGGCCTCGGCCTCGACCTCTGCCCATCGTAGAAGCTGTTGCTGGAGGCTCTGGCTGCTGATCAATGGAAGAAGCGGCATGTGTTCCTGCCATCTGCGAGAGAATAAGAATAGGAGAGTTAAATCAGTATTTAGATAACAAAAATCGCACGACAGAGTTGAGTAAAAGTGAAATAATTTCCTAAACTTCATAACCTCTAGGAGATAAGTACAGACGTCTCTGTACCGATCCTCCAGAATCTACTAAGCTTGTTTGTGAATTGTTAGACCTAGGCAACCTAGTGCTCTGATACCAACTTATCACGAACCAAAATTACCGCCGTCGGGATCGTGATGGCGCCTAACATCACACTTTCCAGGAAAGCCAATGTTAGAGATTATCTAGCCATTTATATCAATTTTTAGTCATTATCAGTAAATAGAAAGAAGCTAAAGCGGAATAACTGTAAAGATGCATAGATATCGAAGTCATTTACATACTACTTCTACCTAGAAATCTGGTGGCACAATTCACGAACGTTTTATGATTTTTCTACAATCAATTGTCTGAAAGAAATTTACAATTGTTTTGGAAAGTAAAGGAAAACAGTAAAGACGATATGTAGAAGGGGACGCCAGGGACTGCAGACGCCAGTAGGACTACCTTGGGTCTCCGAGCTGTGAAATTGAGCCAATCTCTCGATCAGCCACAACCTGCTCCGAAATCTGCATAGGAAGTGCAGAGTGTAATATCAGTACAACCGACCCCATGTACTGGTACGTGCCGAGAATAACCTCGACGAGGCTACGATGAGAAACTCACAATATATGCTATAGAGATAACTAATAAGGCAGAAAAGGAGAACAATATAATTTAAAAGCCGTAAATTGCAGGAATAAAAACATAACTTTAGTGTCTTATCAATATCCAGCTATAACCAATTGTTAGGCGAAATGTAAAACCACGGAATAACTTACACAGTCATCAGAGAAGACATAAACACATATATTGATGCGGTGCGCATCCCGATCCCACCAATCCTCCCTTATTCTGTCACGACCCAAACTGGAGGATCATGACTAGTACCCGGGCCATACTTGCCGAGCACCAACGTACATTTTATCTAATCTTCTTATTATCTTTAAGGGCTGACGAGATCAATATAAGTGGTAGATATGGATTTTGAACACCAAAGAATGATAGATAACGGAATGAACATGGATAACATGAGATAACAAGACTGCCAAGAAACTACATATAAGTTAGGAGCTACCACGCTTCCATGAAAGACTATACAACAAAAATCATCCGACAAGGCATACCAAACTCTACATAAGCCAACACCTGTCTATAAGCCTCTAAAGGAGCATAAGTAATGCAACATAGTCGGAATAGGGCCCCGAAATACCCATAATATCTATAACCAAAAATGCATACCAAGACCATGGCAAGTCCGGAGAAGGGATCTCGCCTATAACCGCTGAACTGAAAAGCCTACTGTGGTGGGGGAACTACGTCTACCTGTCTATCAGGACCCGCAACACGATATACAGCGTCCATAAATAAAAAGGACGTCAGTACGAACAATGTACTGAGTATGTAAGGCAGGTCAATATAAATATGAACAATAATGTAAAGAGAGGTAGAGAAGATACAACCTGTAACATCTCAGTGCTTCTAAGAGACAATAACATGAATTGCATGATACATATATACACATAATCTTTTAAAAACATCCGCCTCTGTTGGCATCATCATTATCGTATAAACATCCGCCTCTGTGGGCATCATCATCATCATATCGTACCCGGCCTCAAAGAGGACTCGGTAAACCCAACTGATCAGTGTTTGCACAATAGGTGCCATACCCGGCCGACTATAGTGCGGCTCGGTAGAGTAAAATAT
>ML398339.1:169079-232609 GCA_005239525.1 Nicotiana knightiana | reverse complement strand
ATATATATATATATATATATATATATATATATATATATATATATATATGATATAAGAGTAAATGATTCATGATTCATTGGAATCATGTTCTGAACATTTCGGAGTGACATAAGGTCGATATTCTCCGTACACATTATTAGGATTAACTCTTCATCAAGAATATTATAAGAATCAGGAAGTACCAACAACGTTGATAACATAAGAATAAGAGGAGAAACCTCAACATCAATTATTCCATAAGAAGGAAACAATGCAAGTACTGCTAACTTCTAAGAGTAGAGTATCTTTGGAAGCTCGTTCATTGCATTATGTACAATCGGAGTCGTGCAAAAGAAGGAAAGGGATAGCCTCACATACCTTGTATATACTGCCCCAATCTCAAGCTATGCAACTGTCACGACTCTTTAGTCTAAAATAAGAGAAACGACACTATCATTATCATTTAAGCGTCATAACTATTGTGTATCGACCACAACCTATTTTACGATGAAACGGACATCAGCTCCCTTATATATGTGACTTCACACAAGTAAAAACAATCACCAAACAGCCCAAACAACATCAATAATAATCAAATTGAGCGTCCCAAAACAGTCCACACACAACCTAATAACTTCATACATAAGATGACCATCGTAGTCGTGTCAAACGACCCGGAAATGTTACGACGAATGACCAGCCCACAACCCTACATCTATATGGTGTTTCTCCACACCCGTACTACTCCAAAACTCCACAATAAAGTAGTAAAACATGCAGCCTAACAACAACACAAAACAGTCCGCAGAACAGTCCGCTACAAGTGAATAACTCGAACTCACGGCTTCCGATCAACGTCTCGTGAGTTCTTACAAGTATAAAACGAATTACCATGAATTTACAGCACAAAAAAATGGATGAAAGAGAGCAGTAAACTCACCTTACTTTCTGGATAACTCAACCCTTATCTTAGTTCTTCAAACTCTAGGGTTTACCCCCAATTTGAACTTGAAAGAAAGGGAAAATCAATTAGGGTTTGTGGATAACTTTTGGGAGGAAGTTTGCAGGGGTTTAGGTCTGGTTATTTGTCAAATATAATGAGGGATATATTTCAGGAGATAAGCCTTTTAATGAGCTCTTTTGATGACCCGAAATTTCCTATTTTTGGGCTATCATTTAACCAAGTGGGTGACCCACCTACTTGTCACCTAGCAGTTTGTGCAGTCTCGCGAAAATGTCTATATCTATCTACCCCAATGTCGTATTGATAAGAGATTTAATGCGTTGGAAACTAGACTCATAAATCTTCAATTTGGTAGGTAGATCACCTTGTAATTCCAAGTAGATTGGGAGAAAAGCTTAATAACATTTGACCTAAAGTTTAAGTAAAACTATGAACCTAAGTTGCGACAACTCTTGTCAAATTTTGCTTCATAACTCGTTTGACTTCAAGACTATGATACAGATATTATATGATTCAAATACCTTAAAACAAGACTTCTTGAGAATATCAAGCACCCCTTAGGTTTACCCAAAAATACGAGTTACAATATCCTTGATTCGTTTAACTTCTAATACGTGTTAATCACTCTTATATCATTTAAGATCAATAGGATTAACTTCTTATCATCTCAAAGATAATATCTTCTCATGTTTACGTCGATTAACTTATGGCATGAGCTAACGTACGTGAATATGGGTTGTAACATATTCCTCCGTAACAATTACAATAAAAGTAAATAATATATATATATGTTGCAACACGCAACCCGATCCCACCATATATTAATATCAACATAATAATTCACCCTTATTACTCCGTATCAATCCACCCTTATTCCTCCTGTTGCGGCGTGCAACCCGACCCCACCAAATAATCATATTCACCCTTATTCCTCCTGTTGCGGCGTGCAACCCGATCCCATCATATCATAATAAATTACACATAGTGTACAGAAGTTTCATAAAATTCACGCAAGGCCCTTACCAACACTTAAAATTTAGAACAAGGCAACCAAAAGTTGTATAATCAATAAAACTCTATAAAATTAATACTACTCAGCGAGACCAAACCCGGATATCATAAAAAATGCCAATAAGAACAGCTTAAGCCAATAAAGGGGAAGCAATAATCTTACGGGGTAACAAATATCTTCAACAAGGGAGCACATTATCTAACAGGTAACAATTAGGCATGGAATTACAATTAAACATGTAACAAGTAAAGCAAGAAGGAAAACAATATAAGGAGAACGGAAGAAAACAAGTAAAACAGGTAAATTGGCGGCGCATAGGTACTCGTCACCTCACGTATACGCTGCTCACATGATTTATCACATAACAAGTAAGACAAAGATTCCTAAACCCTCAAGTCAAGGTTAGACACAACACTTACCTTGCTCCAAATATCACTCAAAGTTCAATCACAACCTTGCCTTTCAAATTAGCCTCCGAGCCAACAATATCTAGCAAATTACCAACCAAACAATTTAAAATAATCCTTAAGAATCACCCACGATAACTAAAGGTTCAATTTAGGTCATTTTTAAAAAAGTCAACAAAAGTCAACACCCGGGCCCGCTTGGTCCAAACCCAAAATTCAGACCAAAACCCGATTATCCATTCACCCTCGAGCCCGGATATATAATTGGGTTTAGAATCCGACCTTAATTTGAGGTCTAAATCCCCAAATTTCGAAATACCTAGTTTCTATCCAAAAATCCTTAATTCCAATATGAAAACCTTTGATTTTTGATTGAAATCTTGCAAAATGAAGTGAAAGATTGAAAGAAACGAGTTAAGAATCACTTGCTTATGATTTGGGGAAGAAGTTGCCTTTGAAAAATCGCCTAGAGGGTTTCTTATGTTTGGAAATGTTGAAAAATGAGAAAAATCCCGTCTAAGTCAAGACCTATCAGCTGCAGATGTCGCATTGCGACAAGAGCTTGCGAAGCTTGCAAATGCGAGAAAGTATCGCAAATGCGAACTCTTCGCATTTTCTGATGCTTTCGCAAATGCGAACAAGAACTTTCCGCATATGCGGCCTTACCCTTGCAAATGCGATACTACCCTGACCTAACCCATGCCCGCAAATGCGAAGCTTCTTCGCAAATGTGAGGCTCGTATTTGCGAGCCAGACCCCGCAAATGCGAGATCTGCAGACGTGAACACACACCAACTATGTTTTTCTAAGTTCTTTCCACTCCGTAACCTACACGAAACTCCCCCGAGCCCTTCGGGCTCCAAACCAAACATGAACACAAGTCTAAAAATATCATACGAACTTGCTCGTGCGATCAAAGACAAAATAATACCTAGAACTACGAATTTAGCACCAAAACATATGAAATTCTCAAGAACACTTTAAAATTTCTATTTTCTCAACCGGACGTCCGAACCACGTCAAATCAGTTCCGTTTCTCACCAAATTTCACAGATAAGGTATAAATATCATAACGGACCTGTACCGGGCTCCAAAACCAAACTACGGACCCGATACCAACAAGATCAAACATTAACTAATTTCTTAAAACCATTATAATTTCTGTCTTTCAATTTTAATAAAAAATTTATTTCTCGAGCTAAGGACCTCAAACTTCGACTTCGGGCATACGCTCAGGTCCCATATTTTACTACGGACCCATCAGGACCATCAAAATACGGGTCCGGGTCCGTTTACTCAAAATGTTGATCGAAGTCAACTAAAATTAACTTTTTAGGCCATAAATTATTATTTCCTTAATTTTTAACATAAAAGCTTTTCGGAAGTCATGCCCCGACTGCACACGCAAATCGAGAAGGTTAAAAATGAGATTTCTAATGCTATAAAGCGTATAATTGAATTCTAAAACATAAGATGACCCTTTGGGTCATCACAACTATAAAGCTTTTCGACACAAATAACGATGATAGTGATAAATCGTGTTAGAGAAGATTGAAGAGAGCAACTGGGGCAAAACAAGAAGCATACTTGAAGGTGGAAGGACAAAAGAGTTTGTAAGTCAATTTTATGAATATAGTGGCTATTTGTGCACAATAATTAAAAAGTGAAGAATGTGTGGGGAGAAATTCAAAAAACCAGATTTACAAGTGGTCATTCAAAAATAGCCACAGTTTCAAAAGTAATCGAAATTCAGCCACTTTTCATGTAAAGATAAATCTGAACAAAAACATCGTTCAAAATTCAGAAAATACTCCAGCATAATATACTGAATTGGAGTTCCAACATAAGTATACTGGAGTTCCAGTATAATATACTGCACTTCCAGCATAATATACTGGAGTTCCAGTATAATATACCGGTCCATCATAATATGCTGGAAGTTCATACACAAGTGCTCCAATCTCCAGTATATTATGCTGGAACTTTCCGTGTGTTGGAGTTCTAACATAATATGCTGGAAGTTCATACACATGTGCACTGATCTCTAGTATATTATGCTGGATCGATCCCTGTTGTAGTAAAATAGTAGTTATTTTTTAATGACTTTACAATTGCTGACCATTTTTGAATGACCAGTCCAAAAACTGGCTAGTCCGTACTATTTTGACCACATTCGTGCGCGAAAATAGGCCACGCCATGAAAATTGTACAAATTAGCGTGGGTAATTGAGGCCCACTGTTACATACAAATAAAGCCCACTACGTGGACCATCATGATTCACAATAGCTTCCTTCTCACTGTAATCTGCTGAAGAATCAGCTGAATTTCACCGATTCATCACATTTCTGCGTCAACATTCATGGTAAGTTCCAATCTTCGATCTCTATCTTTCTATACTTGTTTCCCCGACCAAAATCGAAATACAAATTTGTTGTGAAAAATGCCTTAATAGTGGGATGCATTTAAAGTAAAGTGGGATTTAACTGAGTGAATATGTAACCGTTTCCATCTAGTTTGAAATTAAGGCATAATTGATCGACTGACTGATTCATTGGTTGGTTGATTTTGACAACACACATACACACGCACGCACTTGTATATGCATAGGTCTATTTTGTATGCCTCCTCGGTTTGTTCGTTTCTGTTCTTTTTTTTTTTGTTTTGGGGGGGGGGGGGGAGAGGTTTTTGAGTGCGAATTGATAGTAGTTTAAAGACGAAAAATAAAAGTTTGCTGTTTTAACTGATTCGTAATGGCTATTGTATTCCTATAAAGAAGAATGAGGAGAAACCCTAAATTACATTTGGGCAGCGCATGCGGTCATTGCCTTTGATCTTATTTGATGCTTGAATATGTTATCGAAGAAAGCAGTTGCTTCATTAATCTGCTTTCTTTGAAAATAATTTCGGCTTCTTTTTCGAGATTTGAGTATGATATAGCTTATGAAATTCCTATTTTGAACCTAAAATGTCTAGAATTCTTAAATATTCGAGAACTATGAATATATGTAGTCTACTCTGCACTTGAAGGTTGGAATTCAGCCTCTTCAGGGAAAAACATGACGTTGTGAGGGAAAATAAAAGATTTTTGCTTTCTTTCTTTCACGGAAGGCTTATGTATTTGTTTCAGAGAAGTGAGCGTAAAATCCATGGATCCATCTACTTATGTTGGATTTAAATTAGTACCTAAACTTTGAAAACAATGTAGTGGGAGATGCACCCAAGGGTGTGGCCTAGTGGTCAATGAAATAGGAGAAGAACCATGAGGTCTCAGGTTCAAATCTTAGCGGAGTCAAAAAACACTAGGTGATTTCTTCCCATTTGTCCAAGCCTTAGTGGCAGAATTGCCTGATACCTGTGTTAGTGGGAGGTAGCAGGTAGTTGGTGGAATAATCGAGGTGTGCACAAGCTGGTCCAGACAGTGGTGTCTGGAAAAAAGTGTAGTGGGAGATGTCCAGTGCTGTCAAAGGCAAAACGGGTTAAAAAGTGCGCTCTAGGTTCATTGGGGCTTTAAATCCAAAGCACAATTAAAGTGTATGCTTTATTTAAAAAGGGCGCAACCAAGAAACAAATAAAAATACATATCTAGTGCAAGAACAAATAACAACATCATTCGTAATGATTTTCTTAATAATTAATATATCTTTTTGCTAATCATATTTACTGTTTTAGTACCGTTATATTCAAGATAAAACTTATTGGTAATGAGGCACATGCCTTAGTGCCTTGCCAACGCTGGAGTGATGTGAAGCGCCTACCCTCAGCTTCTTTGAGCTTGGCTTAAATACACCTCCAATGAGCCTTTGACAACACTGGAGATGTGTTGCATCTGAGTATTTTTCCCTGAAAAGAGAAAGCACCTTTGTTTCTTCCATTATTACCCAATCCCCTTAGCATCAGGTCCTTTTTTTCTTATAGGTTCCCGTTAGCATCAGGTATCAACAATCTAGTTTTGAATAATTTGAGGTATTATTCTCCTGATCTTATGTTTGCATATTTACTCTGGTTACCTGAGTTTAGCAAGGTATAGCCCATTCGAAGTCCGGATAGCGAGGAGGTTAGCGAACTTGAAGTATGTTGACAGCCACTGCGAGAGTAGCCTAATTACTGAAGAATAGAAAGGGATAGATACATGGTATTCAGATTGCTGACACCAACTAGTAGGGATAGTTGATTAACTCTTTAATCTTAGATTTATCTCAAATTATATCAGATTTGAGCTTGCTTGTTGATCCCTCAATTTGGTTTTCTAATCCCATTTCCCTTACTGCTTAAATTTGATCCAAAGGAAGGTGCACAGTATGTCTTTAGGTGCTTTAATGATCACTGCTAGCTGCTTCCAATGCAATATTTGTCACTTGGTCGAATTCCCTCACTTGGGTTGTGATCAGAACTGGCAGACATTTAATGCTAGAAGCAGAAATGTCTGCTGTCAGTGGAGTGGCAGGTCACAGTTTCTCTTGAGCTTGTCAATAGCTAGACCTCTTTTTCTGTGTTGCCTGATCAATCATAGCCATAAGGTTGTTGAAGTGAATTCTGATTGAGCAACAATGCGATGCATCCAATTTAAAAAGATTGGCACCTAGAACTCGTTGCACCTGACAATTTTCTTCAGTAGATACATGCAGTCACCTTTGTGAAAATATGTGGACCTACATTTGAGTTCCTATGTTCTAGCATTAGACGTTTATCTTGATGCTAATAGCTGTCTTTTGGCAACCTTTTGTTTCTGTTTATTTTATAATGTAAAGGATTTTATTCATAATCAGCGTCAAGAACCTACTGTAATCAGTACAATGTCTGTACCAAAAACAAAAAAATCAGTACAAAAATCTGGACTTGCTGACTACTACATAATCGGGGAGTCTAACAAGTCCAAAGTATCAGTGGTACTAGTTACAAAAAATTCCTTCAGCCAAAACACTAATTGCTGTATACATCTATATTTTATACAATTAATCTTTTGTTCCTTTCGACCCACACAGTCCACACAGTACATAAGGGAATAATCTTCCAAGTTTTCTTCTGCCTCTTTTTATTGCTTTGAGCTTGCCAGCTACATAACAGACTTCTAAAATTCTGCGGCATCACCCAGTTGACTCCAAATAAGTTCAAAAAATAGGGTCCGGATCTGCCAAGTAACAATGCATCAGGAGATGACTCACAGACTCAGTGGAACATTCGCAAAGAAAGCACCTGCTACATAAATTTTATTCCCTTCTGTAGCCCCTCCTGTGTAAGTCAGGCTTCATGAGCTTGCAACCAAACCAAAACAGGCAACTTTAGGAGATGCTTTGGTTTTCCATGGACATTCTTCATCATAATCTCCTGATTTTTTTTTCCAACAGCAACTTATAGCATGAATGAACAGAATAAATACCATTCCCTCTTCCCAGCCATACCTGATGATCATCAACATGGTCTGTCAAATTCAGAGCCTGCATCTTCTGCAAAGGAACCAATTTTAGCCAATTCCCAATCATTTGACAGCCTTATAAAGTTTTCAATCTAGTAAATTTAGAAACGAATCATGTAATCACATATTTATATACCAGATGAATCAATGAGTTATCATAATTTTCTAATAATCATACAAAATCAGCAAGCAGACAGCCTTATTTGGGACCAATCTAAGTAAAACTAAAAATTGGTTTTTGAGCAATCCTCCATCCCAAAAATCTATCCAATGTCTCACTTTTTACCAGTATCATCTATCACTTTGAGAGGTCCGACCCTACACTTTTTAAACCTATAAATTGAAGCCAGCATCTTCAAAGTATCTTTGACTTTTCCCTCTTGTGCAAATTCCAAAGCCATCTAACTCCAATCCAAGTCATAAAGCATTGGTATGAACAGTCAGTTGCTTTCATTTCTTCTACTAGTGCTTTGCTGAAGAGAGTCCTTGTGATTTTCTATAGTTTCTTTGCTACTGCCTTAGTATCTAAGAGTGATGCAGTAAGCAAGAAGGTTTTAGATAGCCTCCAGCCCTTTGGTTTAGTGGTAAGAACTCATCGCTTGATGTGTGGGTTAGGCACACGTCATAGGGTCGAATCCTGCTACAGTAAAAAAGCCTGGTATTTAAGAGGAGAAAGGTAGAGGGGCAGGTCCATTTGTCTATCGAGTTTTGAACCGTCCACCATTGGCCCTCGGGTTGATAAAAAACGTAAGATGTTACATATAGACTTCCCGTTGCTCGTTTTTCTTCTTGGTGGTATTCACTAGCTAACTAGCTAAGAACATATTCGTTGCATCTGTCTTTTTCAGAGCTTTCATGAAAATTTTCAGCATCTGTGTTTCTCAGAGCTTGATGGAAATTGAGTTTGTTAAGGATAGCAGCTTCCTCCATCTTTCTACTACAGAAGCAGTGCATGGGCTAGGGCTGAAGGCAACACTTGAAAGGATTGCGACTATCGGTTTCAGTCCTTACATATGGATGACTGAACTAAAAAAGCTTGTGAAGGAAATGACCCCAAACGATAATATAATTTTAATTATCAAATTGTTGACCAATATGGTAGTAGCAGGAAGAGAATGATGGACGGTTGCTTCTGTTTTTTTATCGTTGATATTGCTTTTTATGGCTGCTCAATCTCGTCTGTTATGAGGGTAAATTTACTGATGTGTGTCATGTTCTTCTCACAGGCACCTATAAAGGGACTTCTTTCTCTGCAAAGGACTGTATTAATACAGCGTTCTAGTGAAAGATGGGGTCTATATGGTAGGTTATTTAGCACTCAGGCTGCATCAACTGCTAGCACCCCCCAACCTACTCCACCACCTCCACCTCCCGAGAAGACTCGCTTTGGTGGCCTTAAAGATGAGGATCGTATTTTCACAAATCTCTACGGATTGCATGACCCTTACCTCAAAGGGGCCATGAAGAGAGGTGATTGGTACAGAACAAAAGACCTTGTCCTCAAGGGTTCTGACTGGATCGTGAATGAAATGAAGAAATCTGGTCTTCGAGGACGTGGTGGTGCTGGTTTTCCATCTGGTCTCAAATGGTCCTTCATGCCAAAGACAACGGATGGCCGTCCTTCATACCTTGTTGTCAATGCTGATGAAAGTGAACCAGGAACCTGTAAAGACAGGGAAATCATGCGGCACGACCCACACAAGTTGTTGGAAGGCTGTCTGATTGCTGGAGTGGGGATGAGGGCTAGAGCTGCTTATATTTATATCAGGGGAGAGTATGTGAACGAAAGGAAGAGCCTTGAGAAGGCTAGGAAAGAAGCCTATGAAGCTGGATTGTTGGGGAAAAATGCTTGTGGAACTGGTTATGATTTTGACGTATATATTCATTTTGGTGCCGGAGCCTATATTTGTGGTGAAGAGACAGCTCTTCTGGAGAGCCTTGAGGGGAAACAAGGCAAACCAAGACTGAAGCCTCCATTTCCAGCTAATGCAGGACTTTATGGTTGTCCAACAACTGTCACAAATGTTGAAACAGTTGCTGTTTCACCAACGATCTTAAGGCGTGGGCCAGAGTGGTTTGCTAGTTTTGGCCGGAAGAATAATGCTGGGACAAAGCTATTTTGCATCTCAGGCCATGTAAACAAGCCCTGCACAGTGGAAGAGGAAATGAGTATTCCATTGAAGGAGCTGATAGAGAGGCACTGTGGTGGTGTTCGTGGAGGATGGGACAATTTACTTGCTGTTATACCAGGAGGTTCATCTGTTCCATTGATTACCAAGAACATATGTGAGGATGTACTAATGGATTTTGATGCACTGAAAGCTGTGCAGTCAGGGTTGGGGACTGCTGCTGTAATTGTCATGGACAAGTCAACTGATATTGTAGATGCAATTGCAAGGCTCTCGTACTTCTATAAGCACGAGAGCTGTGGTCAATGTACACCATGTAGGGAAGGCACAGGGTGGCTTTGGATGATCATGGAAAGAATGAAGGTCGGCAATGCAAAATTAGAAGAGATTGACATGCTCCAAGAGGTGACGAAACAGATTGAAGGGCATACCATTTGTGCATTGGGTGATGCTGCTGCTTGGCCAGTGCAGGGTCTCATTAGGCACTTTCGACCAGAGCTAGAAAGGAGGATCAGGGAGCACGCAGACAGGGAGCTACAGCAGGCTGCTGCTGCTTGATTGTTGTGAAAGGTTTGTTCGTAAACCTTTCTATTACATTTACACTATAATATTGATAGTAACCATGGATCCTCCGCCAGATAAAACATCCGTCTAAGTTGTCGTACTGTATTCAGTAAACTACTTTTACTTTATATCTTGTTCCTTTTTTTTTGGGGTTTCGGGGTGGGGGTGGGAAGGAGGTGGCTATTGGGTCTTTTTGATGCTCTTATTGTTTGGATTATTAACGAAAAACTCTCAGGAAATTCGTCTCATTTCTCCTGTTGTGGTATTACTGACCTCTCCTTGACCAATGCAAGTAATCAGTTATATTGTCATGAAAAAGCATAATATCTGTGCTAACTTTTCCTTTACCCAACCCATAGCAACACTTCTTTCTCTCAATATAAGAGAAACAAAGGCACCAAAGAAAAGGACCAAAAAAGTTGCAGATTTCAAATGCTTTCTAGTCATATCGCTGCAAGTTTAATTTTACATGACAACCCTGCGCATGGCGATGAGGTGTTCTTTATTACTGAAATTGAGGGACACATCTCCCAAAAAATATAGAAATAAAAAGTAAGCCTGAAGAATGTGGGTGTACTATCCAGCTGATTGGATATAGCAAAATGATCTAATCAGAAATGCTATCTTCATTTTCTGCAAGTTCCATCTTTATGTATGAAGTTAGGGATATCTCTTGTCAATATTCATCCTTCGCATTGCTACAGAGTCTTTGTTACAAGCTCTTAGCCTTTTGCAATTTTAAGCACTGACATGTAATTTGACCCTCCAATCATTACATCATTTTAATTAATTGTTTCCCCTACCACACTTCTGCCTTCCCCCTTGGAACGTCTCTGCCAAATGACGATTTCGATGCACCAGCTTGGGCAATAATTAGTTACATGTACTTATCATAGCTATTTCATAATTGTTTTGTCTCTTCTTTTTCCAGATTTTTGATACCATGGAATAAATTTGAGAAGTACCAGAAGTTTGAAAGTAAAGAGGGGAAAGCAGGTTCCAAAGCTTCCCTATCAAGCCGCCTTTTTTATTGTGAAGTTGTGTAAACTATTTGTAACTGTTGGTACAACGGGTACTTTTATGTTTCAGAGCTGGTACATCTTATGTCTTATGTATGAAAGATACATTATCATTCCCATGGCTTTGATAGTTGAAAGATGCATAGTTTTTTCTTATGTTGTGTTAAATAAAAGCTATACTTTGGCGATCCTATTCTCCACTAAAAGCTTGTGAACTTTTGGCCCAAACTCTCTGTTGCTCAATGATATTATCTGCTTAAATCATACTCCTACTTTGTCACGAGCCAAATTTCCAACCATTGGGATCGTGATGGCGCCTAACACCACACTTGCTAGGCAAGTCAATGTTAGAACTTAATTAACCATTTTCTCTTAAAATTTACCTATACATAACAGAACAATTTTAAAAATAAACTGAATCTAATACTTCCCAATAAGTAACTTCATGAATAATAATAATAATCGAATAAATAAGCTGAACCTCGAACTAAATATATAACCATAAGCCTATTCAGAGTCTGGTGTCACAATTCACGAACTACTAAGAATGCTACACATAATGGGCTCTATTTTGAATGAAATAAAACAGTGTTTATATAAAGTAAAGAGAAGACTCCAGGAATCTGTGGACGCCAGCAAATCTACCTCATGTCTCCATATCGATGATGTCAACAACTACTATCTCCTAACTCTGGCTGGTACCTGGATCTGCACAAGAAGTGCAGAGTGTAGTATCAGTACAATCGACCCCATGTACTGAGTAAGTGCCGAGCCTAACCTCGACGAAGTAGTGACGAGGCTACGACGGGACATTAACAATATAACCTGTGAATAATATATAATAAAGCACGAAGGAAATTCTAAACAAAACAAACAATAATCTGTAGAAATGAATAAAATCACTTAGCCACCTTTTTAGGTCTCAGCTATAACCAATTCTCACATAAGTTTCCAAATTTCACTTTGAAACAATCGTAAGTACATAATATGATAAACGGTAAAGTAAAACAATAAATTTTCAAATCATGTGTTTAAAAATCAGTAAAACATAAATGTCCTCCCTTATTGCTCCTTGTTGCGGCGCGCAACCCGCTCCCACCTGTTCACCCTTATTGCTCCTCCCTATATATATATCACCCTTATTTCTCCTGTTGCGGCATGCAACCCGATCCCACCTGTCCACCCTTATCACTCCTTGTTGCAGCGTGCAACCCCTTCCCACCAGACAATCACATCTCTTTATTTATTAAATTTTTTTTTCACAATTCAGGCCAAAGCCTTTCACAATATTTATGTCTCAGCAATTGTAAACAGAACCAGTTTCACTTTAAATAACAGTAAGAGTAGAATATGAAATAGTGACAAAAAAATAATGAGTGTTCCAGCCTTTAATTTATAAACAGTAAAACATGAATATTCTCCCTTATTGCTCCTTGTTGCGGCGTGCAACCCGATCCCACATGTCCACATTATTACTCCTTGTTGCGGCGTGCAACCCGCTCCCACCAGACAAATCACATTTCATCTCTTTATTTATAATAAAGTTTCACATATCAGATTTCAAATCTTTCACAATACTTAAATCTCAATTATCATAAACAGGAAACTGTACTATTCAGAAACTTCACCAATTATCACTACACAATGAAACCAACCGAAATGCATAATGTAACACTGACAACCAACCAATCTTTATGAATCATAACAAAACTCAGGGAACAACCAACACTTCCAAAATACTTGAAGCAATACTTAACAATAAGTTAACGAATCCAGATAAACATATAACCATCAATGATCATAAAACAATTAAGCCAGGAAGCAAATAATTAGAAACGGGGAAGGGATCATGTTAAGCAGATAATTTGGTAGTGAATAGGTACTCGTCACCTCACCTATACACCACACACATGCAAATTCACATAGCAATCAAGTTGGGGATTCCTATTCTCTCAAGTCAAGGTTAAACAAAGCACTTACCTCAATCTCACAAGCAATCACTGCTCTAGCACGACCTTCCCTTTAGAATTTGCCTCTAACCCGCTCGAATCTAATCACAATTGGTTCAATATCATCAATTATTGCTTAAAGGAATCAACTTTAATGAAACTCTATGGTTTTCCTATGTTTTCTTATCAAAATACAAAAATCGACCTCGGGCCCGCTTGGTCTAAGCTCGAGGTTCGGACCAAAATCCATTTACCCAATCTCACTCGAGCCCAGATATACAATTGGTTTTGGAATTCGACCTCAATTCGAGGTCCCCAAATTTTGAAATTCCTAAGTTCTACCCAAAAACCCCAATTTTTACCATGAAAACTCTAAATTTTTGGTTGAAATATTGTTAAAAGTTGTTAAGGAATGAAAGGAATTAGTTAGAGATCACTTACCACTGATTTGGAGAAGTTTGGGTCTTTGAAAAATCACCTATGGAGGTTTAGGGTTTGAGAGAATTGAAAAAGAAGTGAAAAATCCGTCTAAAATATGATTTAACTGGGTGCGGATCTCGCATTTGCGAACTGGGGTTCGCAAATAGCGAACCCTTCGATTTTGGGCAGTCATCGCATTTGCGATAAATTTATCGCATTTGCGACATTTCGCTGCCTTGCATTTGCGAACGGGAATCTCGCATTTGCGAGATCTGGGGCTGGCCCAGGACTTCGCAAATGCAAAGCGTGATCTCACAAATGCGAGATCAGAGGCCTGCAACACCAGATTTTCACCTATGATGAAATTTTCTAAGTCTAGCCACTTCGTAGCCTACCCGAAACTCACCCGAGCCCTCGGGGGCTCCAAACCAAACATGCACGCAAGTTTAAAAACATCATACAGACTTGCTCGTGCGATCAAATCATCAAAATCTACAAATTTAACCTCAGAACTCCAGATTTCCTCAAGAACACTCGAATTTCTAACTTTTTAACCGGACGTCCGAATCACGACAAACCAACTTCGATTCTCATCAAATTTCATAGATAGGACTTAAATATCATAACAAAATTGTTCAGGGCTCTGGAACCAATATACGGTCTTGATACCAACAATTTCACATATTATTTTATTTTCTTATTTCTCGTAATAACCAACTGAATAATTTTCTTCAAAAATTGTTTTCTAAGGTTAGAGACCTCGGAATTCAATTCTGGGCATACACCCAAGTCCCATATTTTACTGCGGACCTCTCGAGATCGTCGGAACACATATCCGGGTACGTTTGCTCAAAATGTTGAACAAGTCAACTAAAACCAAATTTTAACTCTAGAAATTACTATTTCTCATATTTTCACATAAAAGCTTTCCGGTTTCATGCCCAGAATGCGCACGTAAATCAAGGTAAATAAAATCAATCTTTTTAAGGCTAATGAGCCTGGAATGGTATCTTAATTTATAAGATGACCCTTTCGGTCATCACAATCTTCACCTCTAAAATAAACGTTCGCCCTCGAACGGACATAGAAAATTACCTGAACTGGCAAACAAGTGGGGCTACTCTGCATGTCCGACTCAGAATCCAAAGTATAAGCCTCAACAGGCTGACCTCTCCACTGCACTCGGACTGAAGGGTAACTCTTTGATCTCAACTGACGAACCTGCCGGTCTAGAATGGCTACCGACTCCTCCTCATAAGTCAAATCTTTGTCCAATTGGACAGAGCTGAAATCTAACACGTGGGACGGGTCACCATGATATTTCCGGAGCATAGATACATAAAATACCAGATGAACGGGATAACCCTGGAGGCAACGCAAGTCTAAAGCTACCTCCCCCACTCTATCAAGAATCTCAAATGGTTCGATATACCTAGGGCTCAACTTGCCCTTCTTACCAAATCTCATGACACCCTTCATGGGCGGTACCCGAAGTAATACTCTCTCTCCAACAATGAATGCCACATCCCGAACCTTACGATCGGCGTAACTCTTTTGCCTAGACTGAGCTGCACAAAGTCGATCCTGTATAATCTTGACCTTATCTAAGGCCTCTTGAACTAAGTCTGTACCCAATAACCGAGCTTCTCCCGGCTCAAATCATCCAACTGTCGATCTACACCGTCTACCACATAACACCTCCTAGGGAGCCATCTGAATGCTCGACTGATAACTATTATTGTAGGCAAACTCTGCTAATGGCAAGAATTGATCCTAAGAACCTCCAAAGTCAATAACACAAGCGCGTAGCATAACCTCTAGAATTTGAATAGTACGCTCGGACTGTCCGTCCGTCTGAGGATGAAATGCTGTGCTTAATTCAACTCGTGTACTCAACTCTCGCTGAACTGCCCTCTACAAGTGCGAGGTAAACTGCGTACCTCGATCAGAAATAATAGACACGGGCACACTGTGAAGGCAAAAAATCGCTCGAACATATATCTCTGCCAACCGCTCCGAAGTGTAAGTACTTGCCACTGGAATGAAATGTGCTGATTTAGTCAACCTATCCACAATAACCCAAACAACGTCGAACTTACTCTGAGTCCGTGGGAGTCAACAACGAAGTCCATAGTGATACGCTTCCACTTCCACTCAGGAATCTCTATCTGCTGAAGTAAACCACCCGGTTCTCTGATGCTCATATTTCAGCAATTCAAACAACGAGCCACATAAGCAACAATATCCTTCTTCATCCTTCTCCACCAGTAGTGCTGTCGCAAGTCTTGGTACATCTTGGCAGCACCCGGGTGAATAGAATACTTAGAACTGTGAGCTTCTTCAATCAACTCAGGAAGGCCATCAACATTAGGCACACATATACGACCCTGTATCCTCAAAACACCATCATCTCCAACTGTAACCTTCTTGGCACCACCGTGCCGAACTGTGTCCCTAAGGACCATCAAGTGCGGGTCATCATCCTGCCGATCTCTGATACGCTCGAATAAGGAAGACCAAGCAACTGAAGCTAGAACATGGCTAGGTGAAATATCCAACCTCACAAACTGATTAGCCAACGTCTGAATATCTGAAGCTAACGGTCTCTCATCAACTGGAATACATGCAAGGCTGCCTATACTTACTGCCTTCCTACTCAATGCATCGGCCACCACATTGGCCTTTCCCGGATGATGCAATATAGTGGCGTCATAATCCTTCAACAACTCTAACCATCTCCTCTGTCTCAAATTAAGATCCTTTTTCTTGAAAAGTATTGGAGGCTACGATGATCCGTGTAAACCTCACATAGAACGCCATAAAGATAGTGCCTCCATATTTCAATGCACGAACAATGGCTACCACTTCTAAGTCATGGACATGATAATTCTTCTCATGAATCTTTAACTGTCGAGACGCATATGCTATCACCTTGCCCTCTTGCATCAATACCGCTCCCAACCCAACACGGGAAGCATCACAATATACTGTGAAAGATCCTGAACCTGATGGTAACACCAATACCAGCGCTGAAGTCAAAGCTATCTTGAGCTTTTGAAAGCTCGCCTCACACTCACCCGACCATTTAAATGGAACACCCTTTTGGTTAAATATGATCTTAATAGTTGCTCATAATCAACTGCAGAATCATCAAATAACTTCACGTTAACAATAATCTCCTTTCAAACCTTCACAATACTGACAACGAGATGCGACACATGAAGAACTCATAATTATCTACCTGAATTAACGTGTTTCATTTAACGCCATATGGGCGGGGAACCTACCTTGCGGGTTAAAGCTCAATAACTATAACACGGATTTGGCAAATTATGCATAGATAAATTTTATACAAAAATTTTCAAATAAACCTAACAGGCATGACTCCGAATGGTACTATAGTACACATTTTAATTTCACAAAAGAGAATTTAAGCACAAGAATTTTTATCACAAGGACCTCGTCCTTATATAACTTTTCACCGCGGCTCGTAGCCCGATTTAAACATACCAAATCATATTAAAACGCGAGGATCTCGTCCTCAGTTCTGAATCACAAGTAATATGCACATCGTGTCAATCGAAACATTCCATTTTCTTCTTTTAAATATTTTTCGTTAAACAAATCACATAGGTAGATTTCAGGTTTACGAAGCTCACCCATGAGTGAAGACACTATCTGCCATAACCGAATCAAGTTAAGGAATTTGCCACTTTATAATAACTAGAAATTGTAATTGTAATGACACTATCTGATATAGCAACCTCAGCCATACCATAGAAAGTATATCAACAGGCTGGGTCTCCACCTCTAGGAGTCTGACCTCCCCCTTCGACATACCGACCCCTTTCCCCTAGCTGGACATGTAAGTTGAGTTTAACTGTAATGGGGCATGTAGCCTGAGTGCTCTGATGAAATATGACTCTCCCAAGTCTAGGACAATTCTACCACTAGCCGAAATAAAGTTCAACCTGCCCTGAGTCGTACAAAATTTTACGATCATAATTGAGTCCTTTAATGAGTCTGTAGACTTGCTCTCTGGCTATATTGACCGAAGTAGGAGTATGACGGGCTAACTTATCGAACCTGATGGTATATTCTAACACCGTCATAGGGACATGATGCAATCGTTCCAACCCTATGTGCCACGCATTATGGAGAGTCCAAGAAACAAACTCTTTCAAAACCATTTATGAGAACCAAGTTTAGTAGTTGGCGTTGCAATGGCTGGTCGCCCTCTTCGTAGGCTTACGACAAACACCGGCGGCCAATTTCTTCATATACTCTTCGCTATTCTTTTGGGGTTCTCTCATCCCTATTTACACACAATGATCACAAAAGTAAAGCTCTATACAGATAAGTCTTGGCAAAAACCATATCGTCTAGAAGCTCGTCAACCACTGTACTCCCTCTGGAGCACCCCAAAATCCGCAATCGTGACTTCCACGTTGAGTAGACCTTCGCAAGTCCCAGCTTTATCTCTTGCCAAATCTCAGGCCTTATACATTCCAGGCCAAAACCGATATAACACATGACCCCACAATACTTCACCCTTAGACGTTCGCACGCTGAGTGGACTCTCCCACTTGGCACGAAGTCCTAGGTCACAACTTCTGATAATCCACCATGTTAAACTTCACAGCTCATATAAATTAACCCCATTGCTTTCAACTATTCCCACGTTCTGCAATACTTTATAGCTATGAATTCTTCTAGAACCTGGCTGGTCCAACATGTACCGACTGAGCTAGAACCTCCGCTTCTAGATCCACTTGAGGCTCTACCATAGGTGCTGATGTTCGAGCTCTGGACTGAGCTTTGCCTCTGCCTCTTCCCCTAATCGTTGCTGTGATTGGGGCTCCATTTCTTGTACGGTTGTGGACGCATTACATGTTGTCGAGATTTGCGAGAGGACAAGAATAGACGAGTTCAATCATTAGTGATAAAATAAATTCGCACGATAGAGCAGAATAGAAGTGAAAATTTTCCAAACTTCATAGCCTCTGAGAGATAAGTATAGACGTCTCCATACCGATCCTTCAGACTCTATCAAGCTTGTTCGTGAATTGTGAGGCCTAAGCAACCTAGAGCTAGGATACTAACTTGTCACGACCCAAATTCCCAACCCTCGGGATCGTGATGTCGCCTAACACCACACTTGCTAGGAGAGCCAATGTTAGAACTTAATTAACCATTTTCTCTTAAAATTTACCTATACATAACAGAACTATTTTAAAGATAAACTGAACCTAATATTTTCCAATAAGTAACTTCATGAATAATAATAATAACCGAATAAATAAGCCGAACATCGAACTAAATATATAACCATAAGCCTACCCAGTGTCTGGTGTCACAATTCATGAACTACTAAGAATGCTACAAATAATGGGCTGAAAGAATGTATCTCTGTTTTGAATGAAATAAAACAACGTCTATATAAAGTAAAGAGACGACTCCAGGAATCTGCGGACCCCAGCAGATCTACCTCATGTCTCCGTATCGATGATGTCAGTGTTGGATCAAGAATCTGAATGGTTTTGAAGATTGACAAATGAACTCAGAGTTGAACCAGGTCCATCACTGGATACATAAACATGTAGAGTTAATGGCACATGAGGTGATCACAGACATGAGATAAGCACAATCAATGATCTGGAGATATATCTCCTAATAAAAAATGTTGCAAATTGATAGGGAGATGGACTCCTTATTCAGTAAGGGCAAAATCAAGATAGAAGAGGATCTAGGGAGTTGAGATCAACTAGAACTCTTCCACCAAGGAAGAGTTGCATCCGAATTCTAGTATATCTCCTTTTCTACTGATCCTATATATTGTCAAGTATTCTTATTGAACAGGCGCGCACAAACATAGAAGAAAAACAAGAATTGAGAACAAAATTACCAAAGCAATTCTGGAAGCAGGTGTTGTCTTTTAGTCTAGTTTATTTGTAGTAGGTGATTACAAAGTGTATCTTTTACTTTATCTAGAAACATTTGTAATAGGTACTGAGTATTCAAGTTAGAGTTAGTTTGAAGGTTGTCGCAAATAGCTAGAGGCTAGTTTGCCACAAAGGGTTAGAGTTAATCCTTAGGTTTACAAAAGAGTTTATTTTGTAAATGTTGTTTGGCTCATTGATTTAGTGAAGAGTTTGGGAAAATCCTACTGGGAAGTAGGTCGTGGTTTTTTTCACCTTTTAAGCCAGGTGTTTTCCACGTAAAAATGCTGTGTTCTGTATTTTCTGCAATTATTATTTCGCAAACTGTTGGAGTTGGAACACATAGAAGAACCTGGTCCTTCTATAACTACCGCACGCAAAAATTGGTCACCACACAAATCACCCCCCTCTTGTGTGGTATTAACATACATAAATAACAATTGGTATCAGAGCGGGTTATCCTTGAAGAGGCTAACACCTTAGGAAAAGATCAAGATGAGTGCACCACCTGGGAACTGGGAAGGACAATCAACTGCTAGGCCACCACTTTTCAATGGCCAGTACTACTCCTGGTGGAAGAACAGGATGAAGGATCACTTAATTGGAGAAGACTATGAACTATGGGACATAGTCACTGACGGTCCTTTGGCCACCATGAAGAAGACTGCTGAAGGAGTAGATGTGCCAAAGACAAGAGCTGACTGCACTGCTGAAGACATAAGAAAATGGGAAAAGAATGCCAAGGCCAAAAAGTGGCTTGTGTGTGGACTTGGTCCAGATGAGTACAGTAGAATTCAAAGCTGCACCACTGCCAAGGAAATTTGGGACACCTTGCAAGTGGCTCATGAAGGAACTGCATAAGTGAAAAGATCCAAAGGTACATTACTATATTCTCAATATGAGAATTTCTCTATGAAGGAAGGATAAACCATCCAAGAGATGTACACTAGGTTCACTACTCTGACAAATGAACTAAAATCTCTTGGAAGGACTATCCTTGAAGAAGACAAGTTTGAAAAGATTTTGACAAGGGTTCTGCCAATCTCTTGGGAGAGTAAGATCACTGCTATTTAGGAATCGAAGAACATGGCAACCCTCAGATTGGATGAGCTAATTGGAAATCTCACTGCCTATGAACTTAGAAGGCAGACAATGAAGATGGATGCTCCCAAGAAGGAAAGAAGCCTGGCACTGAGAATCACTGAGGGAACAAATATGGAGGAAGATGAAATGACTATGATCACCAAGGAATTCAGAAACTATCTCATCAGGAAAAAAGGCATCTCAAGAAGTGAAAACTACAACAAGGCAAAGGCACCAGAAAAACTCACCAACGAGAGATGTTACAAATGTGGAAAAACTGATCATCACATCAAGAACTGTCCTCAGTGGGAAGTTGAATCAAAAAGGGAAAGATCTGAACGAAGGAACTGGAAGAAGGAACTGGTTCATCCCAAGAAAAACACAACATCAACAAAAGCTATGGTTGCTGCTTGGGGAGAAAGTTCAGATGAAGAATCAGATGATGAATATGGAGATGAGCAAGCACTCATGGCAATTGGTTTCAGATGAGGAATCAGAGGTAAGTATATCTCATCTCAAAAACAAGATTAAGTTCTTATCCAAAGAAAAACTCTCTAAATTATTACTTGACTTCATTGATGATTCTGAAGAAATAAATAAAGAAAAAGAACAGATTTATAAGGAGTGTGTAATGTTAAAAGCAAAGTGTAAGAACCTGGAGCTCAGAGTAAAGTGAATCTGTAAATGAAAACACTGCCTTGAAGAATTCATCCACTTGAATTTAAGGTCCTAGAGTTAAAATCTGAAAATTTAAAACTGAAACTAGGAACTAGCAAGAAGACAACTAACAACTCTCAACTCATGTTAGAAGAAAATGTAGGCAGACTAACGGATGAGTTGTATAATAGAGATGAACAAATAAGAGTGCTAAAACAAGAACTTGGAAAGGTCAAACATGAACTGGATCGAACATGCAAATGGAATAAATCTTCTGATGCCTTGACATGGATTCAAGAAAATCACAGTAGTAACAGAAGAGGACTTGGCTTTGGGAGTCAACTACCTAAATGGGATCCCAAAAGTAAGTACCTCACACTTTCTGAGAATAAAATCTGCACCCACTGTGGTAAGATCGGTCTCTACAAATTTGAATGCAATGCAAAAAAGCAGGCCAGTCAAAGGAATAAAAGTTTTGTTCGAAAGAAAAATTGGCTGCCAAATTGGCCAGAAGAAGCTTAATTCATCCTTTTTATCATAGAAAAGGACCCAAACTAGTTTGGGTTCTTAAGACTAACCCATGATTTTCTCTTGCATGTTCAAGTGAAAGGGAGCAACCAAATATGGTACTTGGATAGTGGCTGCTCAAAGCACATGACAGGGAACAAGGAATAGTTCCTTTCACTTGAAAACCTCAAAGGAGGAAATGTCTCCTTTGGAAATGGGAAGAAAGGTGTAATTATTGGGGTTGGTAAGGTAGGTAAGGATGACACATGTTCCATTGAGAATGTTTACTTGATAGATGGCTTGAAATATAGCCTAATCAGTGTGTCACAACTGTGTGACAGAGGTAACCTAGTTGCATTCACTTCTACAAAATATTTTGTGATTAATCTTATTACTGACAAGATTGTTTTGCAGAGAAAAAGAGGGAATAATATCTATATCATAGTCCTGTCCACACTACCAGAATACAAATTAACTTGTTTGAGTGTGTTGGACAATGATCCCCTCCTTTGGCACAAAAGACTTGGATATGCTAGTTTAAATCAACTCAACAAACTAGTCTCCAAGGACCTAGTGATAGGTCTCCCTAACATTAAGTTCAAGGAAGACAAAGTTTGTGAGGCTTGTGCAAGGGGGAAGCAGGTAAGGTCATCTTTCAAAAGTAAGAAAATGGTAAGTACCACCAGGACGATGGAACTGGTCCATATGGATCTGTGTGGTCCTATGAGAACATTAAGCAGAGGTGGTAAGAGATATATAATGGTGCTTGTTTATGACTATTCTAGATTTACCTGGACATTGTTTCTAACATATAAAGATGAAGCATTTGACATCTTTACTTCTTTTGTTAGAAAAATACAGAAATAATTAGGAAATCAACTTGCATCAACAAGGTCTGATCATGTCACTAAATTTGAAAATGCAAAGTTTGCTGAATTTTGTGACGAACATGGCATAGATCATAACTTCTCTGCCCCTAGAACTCCACAACAAAATGGAGTTGTGGAAAGAAAGAATAGAACCCTTGAAAATATGGGTAGAACCATGTTTCTTTCTAGTAAACTACCTCATAGCTTCTGGGCAGAAGATATAAACACTGCATGCTACATCACAAATAGGTGCATGACTAGACCATGTCACGACCCCAAATCGTAACAGGTCGTGATGGCGTCTATCGTGGAACTAGGCTAGCCAACCATCACATAACTACAAATTTGATCTATTATAATATTTCGAACATCAATAATAATAAGCAAACAGAGTATAAAATAATTTATTTAAGTCTTTATGCCGCAATAATAATCTAACAGTCTAAACAAATCCCCCAAGACTCCAGTCAACCGATCACGAGCATCTAAGAAATAAACTAAATATGCTAATGTCATAATAATGTCTATGAATCAAATAATAAGTACTAAATGAAGAAAGGAAGTGGAGAAGTTGCGGACGCTGGACAGCTACCTCGAAATCCCAAAAGATGATGACAACGATCTCGGACGACTACTGCTGCGAACCAGTACCTGGATCAGCACACAGGGGTTCAGGGAGTAATGATGAGTACGCCAACTCATTAGTAATGAAAATAAATCACAGTCTGAAGTATATGAACACATATCACAAAACCAACAATCCACAAAACAGTAAAACATCAAGTCACAATACAGTATACATAAGTTCGAAAACCAGTTTCCATAAAATCCTTTTTAAACAAGTATATTTTCAATATATCTCAGTAAAACTCTCAGTAATATCAGTTTGAAAAATGAAGTGAATCATAGTCAAAACTCAGTAAAATATCATCATAAAACTGCCCCTCCGGTCATAATCATCACTCGTAACAATTTCCCTCACCACCTCACCATCACTCAGTATCAGCCCGCGGGCAACCTCACTGTCACTCATGCCTCCCAATCACTCATCACTTGGCACTCTCACTCAGTAGGTACCTGCGCTCACTGGGGGTGTGTATAGACTCCGGATGGGCTCCTACAACCCAAGCGCTATAAACAAGCCAAATCATGGCATCAATCACTCTCAGGCACTCGGCCTCTCTCATATCATAACATCCTCACAATATTGGCCCTCTGCCTCACTCAGTCAGACACTCTCAGCATGCCATTTGGGCCATAAATAAAACGGGGTTCTCGACCCAAAATAGTATCTCATTTCAAGAAATAGTAATATTATCAAATAAGAGTGTCAACAATTTCACAAGAAAGACTGAGTGTAAAACATAGTTTCAAAGTGAGGAATATAAGTAAAATAGCCCTCAAAGGGTTAAACATATCGGCACTAGGCCCCAAACATGGCTTACAGCCCAAGTATAACAAAACATAATAATACTAATAACCATATGCTTTAAAAGCGGTTTCGCAACTCAATATTTGCCTAAAAAGATACATATAAAACTCGAAAATCGGAGTTCGTTTGACCCTTCAAATCATCCGCTAAAGGTCTCATAATCTCAAGCCCTAAATCCATCTTTTTCTACTGATTTTCATAAATTAAACGATGATAATTTGATCCTTAATCAAATACAATCGAGTTTTAGGGTCCAAAATCCTTACCTCAATGAAGAACAATGATTTCCTCTCTTAAAAATCGCCTCAAAAGCTTCTTCCCGTTCAAAAATGGTGGAAAAGTGGGCTATGGTCGCGGAGGGTTTTAATTTATACTTCCCAGGTCCGGACACTGTGCGATCGCGGCTCCAGGAGTGCGTTCGCGAAGCACTGCCAAGTCCTACCCTACGCGATCGCGTAGCTACACCCGCGCTCGCACAGAACAATCAGTCAACCCCTCCCCACGCGCCAAGACCTTATGCGATCGTGCCCAGCCAAACACGATCGCACTGGCTTCCTCACTCCTCTCTCTGCGATCGCGACCTTGTACCTGCGGTCACATAGAGTAATTTTCTGGGCCTCACCAATTAACCTGTGCGATCGCATACATCACCCTGCGATCACATAGAAGAATTTCACACCTGCAACACACCAGCAAAACAACTATTTTTCTAAGTCCAAAAGTGCCTGTTATCCCCCGAAATCAATTCCGAGCCCCTCGGGACCCCAACCAAATTTACCAACACATCATAAATTTATTATTCAAACTTAGTTTCACTTTCGGAACACCGAAAATAACATCAAACCACCAAAATCACGTCGGATTCAAGCCTAAGAACTTTGAAATTTCTAAAATCCACCAACGTTGCCGAAACTATCCAAAACACATTCGATTGACCTGAAATTTTGCATACATATCCAAAATGACATGACGAATCTGTTACAACTTCCGGAATTCCATTCCGATCCCGATAGCCTAATTTCCACTGCCGACCGGAAATCATCAAAAATTAACTTTCGCCAATTCAAGCCTAATTCTACACCGGACATCACAAAATTATTCCGAACACACTCCTAAGTCCCAAATCACCTAACGAAGCTATCCGAGCCATAAAATCTATATTCCGAGATCGTTTACCAATAGAGTTCACTTCTCCCACTTTAAGGCTATTCTTAAGGACTAAGTGACTAAATTCTCACTACAACCATTCCGATTTCGAGCCTACCAACACTAACACATCATAAACAGTATAACCAACTTATGACAAGGCAATAACAGTAATTATAATGCAAGTTCTACGTGACGACCGACCGGGTCGTTACATTCTCCCCCTCTTAAACAAACGTTCGTCCTCGAACGGGTCTAGAAACATACCTGGAGTCTCAAACAAGTGAGGATATTTGATCTGCATCTCCTGCTCGATCTCCCAAGTAGCCTCATCCACTGGCTGACCTCTCCACTGTACCTTCACCGAAGCTATATTCTTGGACCTCAACTTTCTGACCTGACGATGCAAAATTGCTACTGGCTCTACCTTATATGACATATCACCCTCGAGTTGGACTGTGCTGAAGTCTAACACATGAGACCGGTCACCAACATATTTCCTGAACATTGACACATGAAATACCGGATGAACACTCGATAGGCTGGGTGGCAAGGCAAGTCTATAAGCCACCTCTCCAACCTTCTGAAGTACCTCAAAAGGACCGATAAACTGTGGACTCAGCTTTCCCCTCTTTCCGAACCTCATAACACCCTTCATGGGTGATACCTTCAGCAATACCTTATCACCTTCCATAAAAGACACATCCCGGACCTTCCGGTCCGCATAACTCTTCTGCCTAGACTGTGCCATGCGAAGTCTCTCTTGAATCAACTTCACCTTCTCTAACGCATCCTGACTCAAATCTGTGCCCAATAGCGTAGCCTCACCGGGCTCGAACCAACCAACCGGAGATCTACACCTCCTACCATATAAAGCCTCGTACGGGGCCATCTGAATACTGGAGTGGTAGCTATTATTATATGCAAACTTCGCTAGTGGCAGAAACTGATCCCATGAGCCACCAAAATCAATCACAAAGGCCCGCTACATGTCCTCTAAAATCTGAATAGTCCTCTCTTAATGCCCGTCGGTCTGAGGATGAAATGCTGTGCTCAATTCTACCTGAGTACCCATACCTCTCTGCACAACCCTCCAAAACTGAGATGTGAACTGTACCTCTGTCAGGAATGATAGAAACTGGAACCCTATGCAATCAGACAATCTCCCTGATGTACATACCAGCTAACCGCTCTGAAGTATAAGTAGTACCAACAGGAATGAAGTGCGCGGACTTGGTCAATCTATCCACAATGACCCAAATAGCATCAAAACCCTTCGAATTCCGTGGAAGCCCAACTACGAAGTCCATAGTGATCCACTCCTACTTCCATTCCGGAATATCTAACCTCTAAAGTAATCCTCCTGGTCTCTGGTGAGCTACTTGACCTGCTGGCAGTTGAGACACCGTGCTACATACTCAACAATATCTCTCTTCATCCGCCTCCACCAATACTGCTATCTCAGATCCTGATACATCTTCGCGGCACTGGATGAATGGAATACTGCGAGCTGTGGGCCTCTACTAATATCAACTCTCGAAGCCCATCCACATTGGGCATGCAAATACGGCCCTGCATCCTCATAACACCGTCATCACCAATTGTCACATCCCTGGCATCACCTCGACAGACCCTGTCCTGAAGTACTAAGAAATGCGGATCATTATACTACCGAGCTCTAATCTGATCATAAAGAGAAGAACGGAAAGCCATGCTAGCTAATACCCGCGATGGGGGTCTGACAAATCCAATCTCACCAACTGACCCGCTAAAGCCTGAACATCAAGTGCTAAAGGTCATTCTGCTGCTGAAAGGTAAGCTAGACTCCCCAAACTCTCGGCCCTGCGACTCAAAGCATCGGCCACTACATTGGCCTTCCCCGGATGATACAAAATAGTAAGGTCATAATCCTTGAGAAGCTCTAACCATATCCTCTGATGCAAATTCAAGTCCTTCTGCGTCAGTAGATACTGCAAACTACGATGATCACTGAAAATCTCACACTGCACTCCATACAAATAATGCCGCCAAATCTTCAAGGCATGAACAATGGCAGCTAACTCAAGATCGTGCACTGCATAATTCTTCTCGTGCACCTTCAACTGTCTAGATGCGTAGGCAATCACCCTTCCGTCCTGCGTCAATACCGCTCCCAAACCAATTCTAGAAGCATCACAATAGACTGTGTAAGAACCTGGACCAGTAGGCAAAACTAGTACCGGAGTTGTGGTCAATGCTGACTTGAGCTTCTGAAAGCTCTCCTCACACTCATCAGACCATCTGAATGGAGCACCCTTCTGGGTCAATCTGGTCAAAGGCAAATCAATAGAAGAGAATCCCTCCACAAAGCGATGGTAATATCCCGCCAAACCAAGGAAACTCCTAATCTCTGTAGCTGAGGACGGTCTGGGCCAACTCTGCACCGCCTCTATCTTCTTCAGATCAACCTGAATACCCTCAATAGACATGACGTGCCCCAAGAAAGCTACTGAACCAAGCCAAAACTCACACTTGGAGAATTTTGCATAAGGCTTCTCCTCCCTCAACCTCTGTAACACAACTCTCAAATGCTGAGCATGCTCTTCCTGGCTACGAGAATAAACCAGGATGTCATCAATGAACAAAATGACGAAAGAATCAAGGTAAGGCTAAAATACGCTGTTCATCAATTTCATGAACTCAACTGGGGCATTGGTCAGCCTAAATGACATAACCAGAAACTCATAATGGCCATATCTGAAAGCAGTCTTCGGAATGTCAGAATCCTGAATCTTCAATTGATGATACCCAGATCTCAAGTCAATCTTGGAGAACACTCTAGCTCCCTGAAGCTGGTCAAACAAGTCATCAATACGGGGCAACGGATACCGGTTCTTCACCGTAACCTTATTCAGCTGTCTATAATCAATACACATGCACATGAAGCCATCTTTCTTTTTCACAAACAACACCGGTGCACCCTAAGGTGACACACTAGGCCGAATGAACCCCTTATTTAGGAGTTCCTGAAGCTGCTCTTTTAGTTCTTTCAACTCCGCCGGTGCCATGCGGTAAGGTGGAATAGAGATAGTCTGGGTGTCTGGCACCAGGTCAATACCAAAATCAATATCACTGTCAGGTGCCATGCCTGGAAGGTCTGCAGGAAATACGTCTGGAAAATCACGGACCATAGGAATAGAATCAACGGAAGGAGTCTCACTACTTACATCCCTCACAAAAGAAAGATAAGACTCACACCCTTTCTCAACCATACGCTGAGCCTTCAAATAAGAAATCACTCTACTAGGCACATGCTCTATAGACCCTCTCCACTGAACTCTCGGAACTCTGAGCATAACTAGGGTCACGGTCTTAGCATGATAATTAAGAATAACATGACATGGGGATAACCAATCCATGCCCAAAATCACATCAAAATCGACCATACTGAGTAACAGTAGGTCCACTCGGGTCTCCAGACCCCCAATAGATATCACACACGACTGATACACACGGTCCACAACAACAGTATCGCCCACCGAAGTCGACACATGAACAGAGGTAACTAAAGACTCACGGGGCATATCCAGAAAATGGGAAAAATATGAAGAAACATAGGAATATGTAGAACCAGGGTCAAATAAAGCCAAAGCATCTCGTGAACAGATTGAGACAATACCTGCGATCACTGCATCGGAGGCCATAGCATCCGGCCTGGCTGGAAGTGCATAAATATGTGGCTGGCCTCCACTTGCTCGACCTCCCCCTCTAGGGCGACCTCTAGCTGCCTGACCACCACCCCTGGCTGCCTGGGTAGGTGGTGAAGTGACTGGGGCTGAAGTCGAGGGCTGAACCCTCTACTGAGATGAACTATCAGGACGACGAGGACACTGCCTCCACCCATGTCCGAACTCTCCACACTCAAAACAACCACCTGGAGCTGGAGATGGAGACTGATGAGAACCCTTGCCATCATGATAACCATCGGATGAACCATGCATAGACGAACCCTGATATGATGATGCTCTGGAGGAATTCTGAGCTGGAAGGGCACTAAAAGATGACTGTCCCTGATGAGAACTGCGGGGACCTTGCCTGAAGATGCACCACTGTAAGTTGGGCGAGCTGGCTGTGGAGGTCTAAATGGACGACCTCTACCGTGCTGAAACTGTCCTCTAGAAGGGACACCACTAAAGCTACCTGATCCCCGAGGCCTCTTGGCCTCCCTCTCCTCACGCTCCTGCCTACGAACCGACTCAATGTCCCGAGCAATGTCAACTACCTGCTCAAATGTAGCTCCGGACACTCTCTCCCTGGTCATCAAAATCCGAAGCTGGTACATGAGACCATCTACAAATCTCCTGATCCTCTCCCTATCAGTCTAGCCAACTCGGAAAACCTCATTTCGTACTGAGTAACTGACAACTCTCCCTGGCGCAGCTGCTCAAACTACCTGCGCTGCTTCTCACTGTGGGACTGAGGGACATACTTCTCCAAAAAGATCGTGGAGAACTGTTGCCAGGAGAGTGGTGCTGAACCAACCGGCCTACGCCTCTTAAATGCCTCCCACCAAGTGAAAGCAGCACCAACAAATTGAAATGTAGCAAACGAGACCCCACTGGTCTCCAAAATACCCGTAGTACGTAGTATCCTCTGGCATTTATCCAGAAAACCTTGGGCATCCTCACCCTCTGTGCCGCTGAAAGTTGGAGGCTGAAGTCTAATGAACCTCTCCAGCCTATGCTGCTTATCCTCGGGCATAGTTGGAACCACATAGTCCTGAATTGGGGCAACCGGCTGGCTGGGACTACCCCCGGTGCCTGAATACCCTGTACATCCTGCTCAGGTGCCCGGGCAGCTGGAGCCTGAATGCCTCCCCCGGCCTGAGCTGCAGTGGCAGTAGTAGACATAGAAACTGCTTGAGCCAAACTGGTACACACCGTCAATATCTGAGCCAGGGTCTCTTAAAGACCCGAAATAACAATAGGCACTGCTGGTGCCTGAGCCTGTCTCGCTGGAGCACCCTCGGCGGGAACCTGATCCTGAATGACAGGGGTATCCTATGCTACTATCCCGGCTGCTGCGCAGGCTGGTCACCTAACTCCACCACGGCCTCGACCCCTTGTGGGACTGGCAGGTGTCTGGTCACCCTGATCGGTAGTGCGTGTCCTCACCATCTGTGAGAGAATGAAACAACAGTAGTTTAGATTTCAAGAACCAATAGAATGGCACGAAAGAGTTCAAGAAAATGAGATTTTTCCTAAGAGTTCTGTAGCCTCTCGAAGATAAGTACAGACGTCTCCGTACCGATCCGCAAGACTCTACTAAACCTGTTCATGATCATTGAGTCCTATGTAACCTAGGGCTCTGATACCAACTTGTCACGACCCCAAATCCTAACAGGTCGTGATGGCGCCTATCGTGGAACAAGACTAGCCAACCATCACATAAATACACATTTGATCTATTATAATATTTTGAACATCAATAATATTAAGCAAAGAAAGTATAAAATAATTTCTTAAAGTCTTTACGCCGCAATAATAATCTAACAGTCTAAACAAATCCCCCAAGACTGGAGTCAACCGATCACGAGCATCTAAGAAATAAACTAAATTTGCTAATGTCATAATAATATCTATGAATCAAATACTAAGTACTAAATGAAGAAGGGAAGTGGAGAAGCTGCGGACGCTGGACAGCTACCTCGAAATCCCAAACGCTAATGACAATGAGCTCGGATGACTACTGCTCCGAACCAGTACCTGGATCTGCACACATGGGTGCAGGGAGTCATGATGAGTACACCAACTCAGTAGTAATGAAAATAAATCACAGCCTGAAGTATATGAACACACATCACAAAAACACCAATCCACAAAACAGTAAAACATCAAGTCTCAATACAGTATACATAAGTTCGAAAACCAGTTTCCATAAAATCCTTTTTAAACAAGTATATTTTCAATATATCTCAGTAAAACTCTCAGTAATATCAGTTTGAAAAATGAAATGAATCATAGTCAAAACTCAGTAAAATATCATCATAAAACTTCCCCTCGGGTCATAATCATCACTCGTAACAATTTCCCTCAGCACCTCACCATCACTCAGTATCAGCCCCGCGGGCAACCTCACTGTCACTCATGCCTCCCAATCACTCATCACTCGGCACTCTCACTCAGTAGGTTCCTGCACTCCCTGGGGATGTGTACAGACTCCTGAGGGGCTCCTACAACCCAAGCGCTATAAGCAAGACAAATCATGGAATCAATCACTCTCAGGCACTCGACTTCTCTCATATCATAACATCCTCACAATATTGGCCCTCAGCATCACTCAGTCAGACACTCTCAACATGCCATTCGGGCCATAAATAAAACAGGGTTCTCGACCCAAAATAGTATCTCATTTCAAGAAATAGTAATATTATCAAATAAGAGTGTCAACAATTTCACAAGAAAGACTGAGTGTAAAACATAGTTTCAAAGTGAGGAATATCAGTAAAATAGCCCTCAAGGGGTTAAAACATATCGGCACTAGGCCCCAAACATGGCTTACAACCCAAGTATAACAAAACATAGTAATACTATTAACCATATGCTTTAAAAGCGGTTTCGCAACTCAATAGTTGCCTAAAAAGATACATTTTTCCAAATTTCCAATTCGTGCACGCCCCACACTCGGTCATCCAGTGTGTGCGTCACTCCAAATCCGTGAAAGGATGTAAATTGCGGGGTTTCATACTCTCAGGACCGGATTTAAAGACATTACTTACCTTAAACTAGCCCGAAAAGCTACTCTGCAACCCGCTTTCCTCTCGAATCAACTTCCGAGTGCTCCAAATCTATAAAAATCAGATCTTTCTCATCAAATTATGCTAAGGGACTGAATTCCAATTGAAAACCCGAAATTAGCCAAAACTCGACCCCCGGCCCACGTCTCAGAACTCGATAAATTTTATACCAAAATGTTATTCATCATCTCACGAATCCGTACATATAAAGAACTCTAAAATCGGATTAAAATCATCGCCTAAAGGTCTCATAATCTCAAGCCCTAATTCCATCTTTTTCTACTGATTTTCATAAATTAAACGATGATAATTTGATCCTTAATCACATATAATCGAGTTTTAGGGTCCAAAATCCTTACCTCAATGAAGAAAAATGATTTCCCCTCTTAAAAATCACCTCAAAAGCTTATTCCCGTTCAAAAATGGTGGAAAAGTGGGTTATGGTCGTGGAGGGTTTTAATTTATACTTCCTAGGTTCGGACACGGTGCGATCATGGCTCCAGGAGTGCGTTCGTGAAGCACTTCCAAGTCCGACCCTACGCGATCGCATAGCTACACCCGCACTCGCATAGAACAATCAGTCAACCCCTCCCCACGCGCCAAGACCTTATGCGATCGCGCCTAGCCAAACGCGACCGCACTGGCTTCCTCACTCCTCTCTCTGCGATCGCGACCTTGTACCTGCGGTCACATAGAGTAATTTTCTGGAACTCACAAACTAAGTTGTGCGATCGCATACATCACCCCGCAATCACATAGAAGAATTTCACACCTACAACACACCAACAAAACAACTATTTTTCTAAGTCCAAAAGTGTCCATTGACCCCCGAAATCAATCCCGAGCCCCTCGGGACCCCAACCAAATTTACCAACACATTATAAATGATCATTCAAACTTAGTTTCACTCTTAGAACACCAAAAATAACATCAAAACACCAAAATCACGTCGGATTCAAGCCTAAGAACTTTGAAATTTCTAAAATCCACCGACGTTGCCGAAACTATCCAAAACAAATCCGATTGACCTGAAATTTTGTAGAAATATCCAAAATGACATTACAAATCTGTTCCAACTTTCGGAATTCCATTTTGACCCCGATAACCTATTTTCCACTGCCGACCGAAAATCACCAAAAACTAACTTTCGCCAATTCAAGCCTAATTCTACACCGGACATCACAAAATATATTTCGAACACACTCCTAAGTCCCAAATCACCTAACGAAGCTATCCGAGCCATAAAATCTGCATTCCAAGGTCGTTTACCAATAAGTCAACTCTCAGTTGACTTCTCCCACTTTAAGGCTATTCTTAAGGACTAAGTGACTAAATTCTCACTACAACCATTCCGATTCCGAGCCTACCAACACTAACACTTCATAAAAAGTATAACCAACCTATGACAAGGCAATAACAGTAAATATAATGCAAGTTCTATGTAACGACCGACCGGGACGTTACAAACCACTTGTAGAGAAGACTCCCTATGAGTTACTTAAAGGGAGAAAGTCCAATATATCCCATCTTAGGGCTTTTGGCTGTAAGTGCTTTGTGCACAAAAATGACAAAGATTCCCTAGGTAAGTTTGATCTCTAAGGTGATGAAGGAGTATTCTTGGGATATTCTTCACATAGTAAGGCTTATAAAGTGTATAACAAAAGAACTATGTGTGTTGAAGAGAGTGTGCATGTTGTTTTTGATGAAACTAACATTCTCTCTGAGAGACAGGAACAAGTAGATGAAGAAATTGGGCTGGTCAGAAACTCAGACCAAACTGGAGCGACACTGGAGGAAGGAACGGGTGATGGAACAGGTTCATCCATCCCAGGCAACATGTCAGGGGGAAGTGAGCAACAAACTAATTTCCAAACCTCATTGGAACCTATCCCTGATTCTGTTCCTCAGCAACAAGACACTGTAGGATCTTCAAGTAATACCCAGTTGGTTGTAAAACCACACAGATGTCAAAGCTCACACCCCATGGAGAACATTATAACTGATCCAACATCTGGAATCAGAACCAGATCCTCTTTGAAAAATCTCTGTGCGTTTGATGCTTTTCTATTCTTGATTGAACCTAAAAATATTGCTGAAGCTTTGCAGGATACAGATTGGGTAAATGCAATGCAAGAAGAACTCAACCAATTTGAAAGGAGTCAAGTTTGGCATCTGGTACCCAGACCCTTTGATAGATTAGTGATTGGCACAAAGTGGGTATTCAGAAACAAACTTGATGAAGATGGAAGAGTTACAAGAAACAAGGCAAGATTGGTGGTTCAAGGATACAGTCAGGAGGAAGGAATAGACTATGATGAAACCTTTGCTCCTGTGGCAAGGTTGGAAGCAATTAGGCTCCTCATAGCCTTTGCTGCTTACATGGAATTTACCCTTCACCAGATGGATGTCAAGAGTGCCTTTCTGAATGACTACCTCAAGGAAGAAGTGTTTGTAAAGCAGCCTCCGGGGTTTGAAAACAAGGAGAATCCTGATCATGTGTACAAGCTTGAAAAAGCACTGTATGGACTCAAGCAAGCTCCAAGGGCATGGTATGAAAGGCTTTCAAAATTCCTGCTGGAAGACTACAAGAGAGGTAAAATTGATAGCACCTTATTCTTGAAGGAAAAAGGTAAAGATCTCTTGGTAGTGCAGATATATGTAGATGACATAATCTTTGGGGAAACTTCTGAAAAGCTAAGTAAAGAATTTTCTAAACTAATAGGAGTGAATTTGAAATGAGCATGATGGGTGGGCTTAACTTCTTTTTAGGCTTACAAATTAAGCAAAATTCAAATTTAACTATGATCCATCAGCAAAAAGATGTGAAAGAAGCTTAAAATATTTAAAATGGAAGATTCAAAGGAAATTGACACTCCTATTGCAATATCCACAAAACTAGATGTAGATGAACCTGGTTCATCTGTCGATCAAAAGTTGTATAGAGGAATGATTGGTTCATTGTTGTATCTTACTACTAGTAGACCTGGCATTGTCTTCATTGTAGGGCTTTATGCATGATTTTAGGCTAATCCAAAGGAATCACACTTAAATGCAGAGAAGAGAATCTTGAGATACCGTAAAGGCACCACAAACCTCTGTCTTTAGTATCCTAAAGGTAGTAATTTTGATCTTGTGGGATATGCTTATGCTGACTATGCATGCTTTTTGGTAGATAGAAAGAGCACCTCGGGTATGACACACTTTTTGGGCTCATGTCTTGTGTCTTGGGCCACTAAGAAACAAAATTCAGTAGCTCTATCTACTGCTGAGGCTGAGTACGTGGCTGCAGCCTCATGCTGTGCTCAATTACTATGGATTAAGCAACAACTGATGGATTTTGGCATAGAGGTTGGATGCATTCCTATCCTCTGTGATAACACTAGTGCTATTAGTATGACAAAGAACCGCGTCCATCATAAAAGAACAAAGCACATAGATATTAGACACCATTGCCTAAGAGACAACTATGAGAAGGGAATGATCGCTATTGAATTCTGTGCTACTGACAAATAAATTGATGACATCTTTACTAAGGCACTAAGTAGAGAGCATTTTGAGAGAAACAAGTTAGAATTAGGGGTGATTAAGATCACCTAATGGAACCAATTCAAAACAAAATGAAAAAAAAAATTTGGCTAGGAATTCTGAAAGGTGTAAATAATCAGAATAATCGTTGCTCAGTCTCATGCCTTAAAAGGCATACTCTCTTGCCATATGCTAATATGAATCCTTGGTTACTAATGATGTTTTTCTATTTTTGTAAATTGAGGCTTAATCAAGAGATTCTAACAAGATGAACCTGGTTCATCTGAAAGAGAAGGTATGTGCTCCTCACTATACACACATTGAAATATCAATAGTTACTCATGAGCAAGACTCTATCTATAATAACCCTTTACAAAATCTAGTATCTATCCCAAATTCGAACCAGTTCCAAAGAGTCAAATCAAATTAAAATAGCCTAGATTATAGGGGAGTCATAACCGTCACTTATCACTTGACACTCCTGAACCGATTAGACTCCCACTTGACCAAAATTACATCCGTTGTGTATTTATTAACCAAGCCTTTAAGAACCCATCATCACTTCTCTAATCCTTCACCTTTTTCTTAAAGCCATAGCCGTCGAAACCCTTTCAACCTTCTACTCAAACACCTTGATCCTGATTTTCTTTAACAAAATTCATCACCATGGCTAACACTCCACCTCCTACTCCATCCTCCTCAACCACACCTGACTATAGTATCACTCTTGAAGATACTGGTTCCACCCCATCTCAATCAAATTCTTCCACCCCATCTCAACCACATCCAACCACCCCTCAAAACAACCCTGTTCCGTATGATCCAATCACTCCCCTTGTACAACCAAGCCCCAATTCAGAATGCAGGAGAAGGCGTGTGAAAATGCTCGCTAGAAAGACTGGCCTTTGACTCTCTAGCTAGGAAATTGAACGCAAAGCTTTAAGCTAGCCAGGCCCAAGAATATGAGAATTCCAATGACTCTTTCAAGTCTGCCAATAAGGGGGAAGCAACTGGTTCGTCTGATTCTGAACAGGTAGTGGATGTGGAGATTCCTGATAGGAGAAGAAGAGGCAGTAAAAATAACTTTGAGAGTGAGGGAGAAAGAAGTATTGTGAGGGGAACAGGGGAAGGAGGTACTCCATTGGCAATTTGTGGGACTATCCTAGTGGTTGTTGAAGAAGGTGCCAAGGATTTAGGGGGAAGTAATTCTAGAGAGGATGCAGAGAGGATGGAAAATCTTCAACATGCAATCGATGAACCTAGTTCATCCGTTAAAGAAACTTTGGCTGATCTTATGAGAAAGGTAGGGGAGAGATATAAATCCAAAAAGAAGAAGACACCCAAGACCAAGAAAGCTGCTCATGCAGTGGAAAGCAAGAAGAGAAAATCCAGTCCTCCTGCTGATGCTTCCATTCCTAGAGGTCGTACCATAAGGAGTGCAATTAGGCAGAGTGAAGAGGAGTTGTAGAAAGCTTTGCGGGAGAGTAGGAGAAAGAAAGCTGAAAAGGGGAAGGCAAAAGTGTTTGAGCTCGCAGAGGCTGTTGATGTTGAGGAGATAGACCTGGTCCATCAAGAGGAACAAATGACAGAAGTTGAGTTTGAGACACCCAAACCAAAGAAGGCCAAGACTTCTTCCAAGAGTCAGCATCCGTGTCTGCTACACCCTCGACTGTTGCTAGGAAGACTAGGTCCACAAATAAATCAAAGAAGGCTCAAGTTGATGATGATGAGTGGAGTGGTGAAGAAGCAGAGGAGTCTGGTGGAGAGATAGACAAATTGACAAAATTTGGGAAGCGCACGATACTAAAAGGAAGGTTGCTGAAGGATCTTGAAGAATCCGATATGATTTACCTTGTGGACACTCTGGAAGTACAGGGCTAGAAGGACACGGTCCTTCAACTTGAAGTCAGGCTGGCCAGGAGTGAGATTGTCGAGTTCATGGCAAAGGCATAAGTCAAGGATGGCAGGGTATCCAGTCAGGTAAAAGGGTTAAGATCTCCTTTGATGCCAAGGAGCTGGGTGAGATTCTTGGGATTCCCGCTGAGGGATATGATGATTATACAAGACAGAGGTGGCCCATCTTGGATGGCCTTCCTTCTGCACTACAAATCACCAGGAGGTTCAGTGATAATGCTAAAGAAGTGGAACCAAGGGTTGTGTTCAAAAGCGAGATGACACCTCAACACAAAGTGGTTTTTGAGTTTGTCAATAAATGCATACTGCCCAGGCAAGAGAGGAGGCACATAACAAACTATATGGATTTAACTCTCATGGAGTGCCTGGACAGTGGAAGGCAAATCAACTGGCCCTCTTTCATAATTCAGTTGCTGGACAGGGTGGTAAATGGCTCCAAGGCTCATGCTATCCCATATGGGTCTCCAAACGACTGTGCTGGCTCACTTCAAAGTTCCCGTGAAGAAAGCAGAAATGGCCACTGTCAAGGACCATTTTGGGAAGAACACGCTTCTGACATGTGATTATGATGTGAATGTTCCTGACGATGAACCTGGTTCATCAAGGAAAACGCCTGTGAATAGCAAGGTTAAGGCGCTTGTGCATGAAGGTGGGTTTAAGGATGCTGAAATCCTTCGCCTGAAGACCCTCCTTACAGAGGTTGAGGCTGAGCGGGATGCTCTCAGATCTGAACTGGCAAATGAAAAGGAGAAGAATGTAGGGATTCTTCAACAAATTCTCTCTCTTCTCCAAGAAAAGAACCACCCAACCTTCCACCCCTTCCCAGCCTTAGGTGTCCGGTGTCGTCCCTCACCTCTCTATGACCCAGTGCGGGATTTTTTTTGTTAACTTTTGCTCATGATTGTAACTACTTTTAGTTCTTTATGTGTTTACTTGAACTATGCTTTTATTAGTGAATTGTGCTGTTTCTTGCTCTTACCCATTTTGTCTCACTTTCCTTGATAGTTTACAGCCTTGGTTTACTATTGATGATTAATACATGTTTGCACTTGCAGTTGCCTCAGTGGCCATGAGTAATTATTATAAATCTTGTAATTCTAACACTTTGCAACTTTTCGATGAAGCCCAAAGGGGTAAGATGTTCTATGCTATATTGAAAATCGTGATATTTATAACCTAATGAACCCGGTTCTTTATGATAAATGCTTAATACTATAAAAAAGTGTCAATGTTGGATTAAAGTGATTACAAGCCTAAGCACATAGTTTGTCATCATCAAAAATGGGGAATTTGTTGGATCAAGAAGCTGAATGGTTTTGAAGATTGACAAATGAACTCAGAGTTGAACCAGGTCCATCACTGGAGACATAGACATGCAGAATTAATGGCACGTAAGGTGATCACAAATAGGAGATAAGCACAATCAATGATCTGAAGATATATCTCCTGATCGAAAAGGTTACAAATTGATAGGGAGATGGACTCCTTATTCAATAAGGACAAAATCAAGATAGAAGAGGATCTAGGGAGTTGAGATCAACTAGAACTCTTCCACCAAGGAAGAGTTGCAACCGAATTCTAGTATATCTCCTTTTCTACTGATCCTATATATTGTCAAGTGTTCTAATTGAACAGGCGTGCACAAACATAGAAGCAAAACAAGAATTGAGAACGCAATTACCAAAGTAATTTTGTAAGCAGTTTGTGTGAGAATTTCCTGTGCGATTCTGAAGCTACTTGAATCAGCTAGAAGAACCAGTTCCATCTTTTGTCTTTTAGTCTAATTTATTTGTAGTAGGTGATTACAAAGTGTATCTTTCAGCTTTATCTAGAAGCATTTGTAATAGGTAATGAGTATTCAAGTTAGAGTTAACTTGAAGGTTGTCACAAATAGTTAGAGGCTAGTTTGCCAAAAAGGGTTAGAGTTAATCCTTAGGTTTACAAAAGAGTTTATTTTGTAAATGGTTTTGGCTCATTGATTTAGTGAAGAGTTTGGGAAAATCCTACTAGGAAGTAGATCGTGGTTTTTTTCACTTTTTGAGCCAGGTGTTTTCCACGTAAAATTACTGTGTTCTTTATTTTCTGCAATTTTTATTTCGCAAACTGTAGGAGTTGGAACACATAGAAGAACCTGGTCCTTCTATAACTACTGCACGTGAAAATTGGTCACCACACAAATCATCCCCCATCTTGTGTGGTATTGACATAGATAAATATTAGTCAGCAACTACTATCTCCTAACTCTGGTTGGTACCTGGATCTGTACCAGAAGTGCATGGTGTAGTATCAGTACAACCGACCCCATTTACTGAGTAAGTGCCGAGCCTAACCTCAACGGCCTAACCTCAACAAAGTAGTGACGATGCTACGACGGGGCATTAACAATATAACCTGTGAACAATATATAATAAAGCAAGAAGGAAATTCTAAACTAAACAAAACAATAATCTGAAGCAATGAATAAAATCACTCAGCCACCTTTTCCAGGTCTCAGCTATAACCAATTCTCACATAAGTTTTCAAACTTCCAAATTTCACTTTGAAACAACCGTAAGTACATAATATGATAAACAGTAAAGTAAAACAATAAGTTTTCAAATCCTTGTGTTTAAAAATCAGTAAAACATAAATGTCCTCCCTTATTGCTCCTTATTGCGGCGCACAACCCGCTCTCACCTGTCCACCCTTATTGCTCCTTCCTATATATATATATATATATATATCACCCTTATTTCTCCTATTACGGCGTGCAACCCGATCTCACATGTCCACCCTTATCACTCCTTGTTGCAGCGTGCAACCCACTCCCACCAGACAATCACATCTCTTTATTTATAAAAAAAGATTTTCACAATTCAGGCCAAAGCCTTTCACAATGTTTATGTCTCAACAATTGTAAACAGAACAAGTTTCACTTTAAATAACAGTAAGAGCAAAATATGAAATAATGACAAAAAACCAATGAGTGTTCCAGCCTTTAATTTATAAACAGTAAAACATGAATATTCTCCCTTATCACTTCTTGTTGCGTGCAACCCCATCCCACATGTCCACCCTTATTACTCCTCCCTATATATATATATCACCCTTATTTCTCTTGTTGCGGCATGCAACCCGATCCCACCTGTCCACCCTTATTACTCCTTGTAGCGGCATGCAACCCGCTCCCACCAGACAAATCACATTTCATCTCTTTATTTATAATATAGTTTCACAAATGAGATTTCAAACTTTTCACAATACTCAAATCTCAATTATCATAAACATGAAACTGTACTATTAAAAAACTTCACAAATTATCACTACACAGAGAAACCAACCGAAATATATAATGTAACACTGACAACCAACTCAATCTTTATGAAATATAACAAAAACTAGGGAACAACCAACACTTCCAAAATACTTGAAGCAATACTTAACAATAAGTTAACGAATCCAAATAGACATATAGCCATCAATGATCATAAAACAATTAAGCCAAGAAGCAAATAATTGGAAACAGGGAAGGGATCATGTTAAGCAGATAATTTGGTAGTGCATAGGTACTCGTCACCTTACCTATACACCACACACATGCAAATTCACATAGCAATCAAGTTGGGGATTCCTATTCCCTCAAGTCAAGGTTAAACCAAGCACTTACCTCAATCTCACAAGCAATCACTGCTCTAGTACGACCTTCCTTTTAGAATTTGCCTCTAACCCGCTCGAATCTAATCACCATTGGTTCAATATCATCAATTATTTCTTAAAGGAATCAACTTTAATGAAACTCTATGTTTTTCCTATGTTTTCCTATCAAAATACAAAAATCGACCTCGGGCCCGCTTGGTCTAAACTCGAGGTTCGGACCAAAATACGTTTACCCAATCGTCCCCGAGCCCAGATATACAATTGGTTTTGGAATCCGACCTCAATTCGAGGTCTAAATCCCAAAATTTTAAACTTCCTAAGTTCTATCCAAAAACCCCAATTTTTACCATGAAAACTCTAGATTTTTGATTGAAATCTTGTTAAAAGTTGTTAAGGAATGAAAGGAATTAGTTAGAGATCACTTACCACTGATTTGGAGAAGTTTGGGTCTTTGGAAAATCGCCTATGGAGGTTTAGGCTTTGAGAGAATTGAAAAAGAAGTGAAAAATCCTTCTAAAATCTGATTTAACTAGGTGCGGATCTCGCATTTGCGAACCCTTCCATTTTGGGCAGTCATCACATTTGCGACATTTCGCCGCCTCACATTTGCGAACAGGAATCTCGCATTTGCGAGATCTGGGACTGGCCCAGGACTTTGCAAATGTGAAGCCTGATCTCGCAAGTGCGAGGTCAGAGGCCTGCAACACCAGATTTTCAGTTGTGGTGAAATTTTCTAAGTCTAGCCACTCCGTAGCCTACTCGAAACTCACCCGAGCCCTCGGGGCTCCAAACCGAACATGCACGCAAGTCTAAAAACATCATACGGACTTGCTCGTGCGGTCAAATCATCAAAATAACATCAAAATCTACAAATTTAACCTCAAAACTCCAGATTTCCTCAAGAACACTCAATTTCTAACTTTTCAACCGGATGTCCGAATCACGTCAAACCAACTCCGATTCTCATCAAATTTCACAGATAGGACTTAAATATCATAACAAACTATTTCCGGGCTCCGGAACCAATATATGCGTCTAAGGCTAGGGACCTCGGAATTCAATTCCGGGCATACGCCCAAGTCCCATATTTTACTACGGACCTCCCGGGATTGTCGGAACACATATCCAGGTCCGTTTGCTCAAAATGTTGACCAAAGTCAACTAAAACCAAATTTTAACTCTAGAAATTACTATTTCTCATATTTTCACATAAAAGCTTTCCGGTTTTACGCCCGGACTGTGCACACAAATCGAAGTACGATTTTGCCCATTTTGCCAAAAGTCGCACCTGCGAAACAATCAACGCAGGTGCGAGGGCGCATTTGCGGCATTTTTATTTCATCTGCGGAGTTCATCAAAGGGTTAAAATGCCCAGAATTGTTTGACTCTTTTCACTTGTAGCATGATTTTTCGCACCTAATTTTTATTCAAGACTTCCAAATTAGTATACTACATGAACCTATGAATTTATTAGGATTGATTTTTAGGTACTTAGCAAAAAATTTTCTTTTGGAAAATCTGTCGAACACTTCACAAGCAGTGTAAAATTGATTCTTCTTCACACAAATTGGGTACTCAGATTTCCCACAAATTTGTTTCATCAGTAGCAGCACACAATAACCTACTCTCAACCAAATTCCTCACCCTAATTTTAGCATTGATAAGAGGGAACTAGGGAATCAAGGGGGAGGACCATGAGAGTCATGAGAAAAAGAAGAAGAAGAAAAGAGAGGTATACGAGAGAAGTAGATGAGAGACATGAGAGATACCTGTGTCTTGTGTGAGCGCAGTAGAGATCACGAGCACTGGATAATTTGGAGTAAGTTAGGGATGGGGGAGTTTAGGTTTTGGAAAAACAAATCCAGAAAATACCTAATGAAATGAGGGATTTAGTTCATTAAACTTCCCCGACTTCCGCACCTGGGGGTAACTAATCGCTTCTGTGATAAGAAGACCGCTACTGTGAAAATTTGCGCATCTGCACTTGGGTATTCGCTGCTGCGAAAGCGCACCTGCGCCTGTCCTGACCACAGGTACGAGAACACCTGGGTTCAGCAGTCAATTCTGGGCAGCTACTGCTTTGGGTTGTTCCAACGCCCCGATCTTCTTAATTCAATTGCAAAAAAATCTGAAACTTGGCAGATTAGTCAGAAGTAACACACTAAGCTATTCTAATTTTTATTTTACAAATGACTAAAAATTTTAAAACCGATGGGTTGCTTCCTACCAAGCACCGCATTTAACGTCGTGGAACGATGCGGATCAACATTACCACTTTTCTCGCCACTTGGACGATATGAACTGGGCATCTAGCTTGGAATCAAGCTTGTGACTACGAGCGGTGAGGGGTGGTAAGTAGATGATCAAGCCAAACTTTAATTTCTTCATTTTGCACTTCTTGGCTTTCATGTGAGGAGTGTCATGTTTCCTTGTTTTTCTTTCAAATTGTAAAATGTATGGCCTTTGCTTTTCTTCCTTGCAATCCCTCATTGTCTCGTGTAGTTCAATTCCCATATCACCACACAATTCCAATGTTGAAAAATGCTTGGAATGTGACTTCAAACCTCCAAATTACAATTTTTCCCAGATTTTGACATCCTCTTTCCCCCCCGCACTAAGTCAATCTCAATCCAATCTTCATTTACACCAGTTGACTCTAATTCTCCATCTTTATTGGCATCACTAATACTCATGGAGTCGGTTGGCGGATGTTCAATTCTTGATTCCTCAAAGTAAAGCTCACTTTCTTCCTCGGAATTGGACTCTTCTTGATCTCTTTCCACACTCCCAAGTTGGTGGGCATAGTGAGCCTCAACCAATATTTTCATTTGATTTTCCTAAGTTCAGATATCCTCATCATTTTGAGTCACGCCTTGTTTCAAGTCCTCGAGTGCAAAGTTTTGCTTCTCCTCAGTTTCAAGAATGGCCTCCAACATGAGCATCATTTTCTCATATTGAGCATTTGAGAGTTCTTCTTGGTTTGGTTCAAATGCCAAGGAAGGATTTTCGACTTCCACATCTAATGAAAATTCTCGGCTATCATTCACTTCCGAGGCTTTTTGGACCTCCAAAGCTTCAAACATTTCTTCCATTTATGAGTACAACCTTTCAAGCGCCAAGTCATTTTGGAGACTATTCTCCAAAAGCTCCTACAAGACATTTTGCTCTTTGTTTTCTCCTTCAAGAAGGCATTCTAACATGAGCTTGAACTCTCCGTTTTGACCATGCTCAATTTCTTCCACTTCCTCATCCCTAAAAGTTTCATCACAAAAAGTAGAATCATCATAGCGGGGCTTGAGGAAGGGACGGACAAATAAGCACAATCATACCAATGACCATTTTGACGACCACACTTATCACAAATACTCCACTTATGGGTTCATTGTGCGCACAGTCCACCCCCGGAAGAATTTAAACAATTTTGCCACGAGTGTGGTCCTCCACAATAAGGACAAGGGTCATCAAAGTATGAACAACTACAATCCGACCAATTTTCATTATATGATGCCATTTTTTTAATCAAAAAACTAAGAAAAAAAGAAACAAACAAGAAAAATAGACCAAGGTAAGAAAGATAATTACAAAAATATTCAGAAGTTTGGACCAAAGCACTTACGCTTACTTCTCAAACAACCTAAATTATGCTAAATTGTTCCCCGACAACGGCACCAATTTTGATGACGTCCAAATCCACTACTAAAAAGTAAATGGACACGGTCACATGCAATATAAATTACCCAACTATGAGTCGGAGTCGAATCCCATAGAGAACAATATGTAGACGATTATGAATGTAAGAGAATTATCACTTGTTATGCAATGCCAAATACATAGAATTTGGTTGTGAAAATGTTTATACCTAAATGCGAAAATGTAAACTAACCTAGAGAGCAAGTAAAATGATCAATGACTACAAGTATGAATGCATCAGGAATTACACTCAAGTAACCATCCAATGTATTTCACGATTTTACAAATATGAGCGAGTTTATGTTAATTTGCCACGTATAACAATTCTAAATTAGCTTCTTTCAAAGACTAACAAGACTTCCTAATTGAATTATCTCTAGGACAATTAAGAGTATAAGCACACCCGGATATGGCTACAACTAGTTCAATCCTATCCCTAGGTAGAATCTATAAAATGAGGGTTAAAGCCTCAAGTTCTTGTTAATTAACCTTTCCCAACACCCAAATTACCTTTTCCAAAATTAATTCGAAGTTAATGTGTGAGTCCTAGGGTTAGCTAATCCCTTTGAAAATATTAAAGAACAAGAATAATTAAAGAAACAAACTCACTTCATAAATAAATAAAAATCGTTCAATACATAAGCACAACAAGGTATTTAATCCACACTTTAAATATGAATATTCCCATAAACTCTTTCAAGTGTTGGAAAAGATACTACACACTTAGATATACAATACAAAGCAAGGAAATGAAGAAATTATCATAAAGGAGTAAGAAATTCTCAACCAAAAGCTTCAAATCTTCAAGACCCAAGTGTGTGTGCAAGAACCCTAGCTTCCAAAACTTGTTTTCTCTAGTGTAAGGACTGGAAATTGGCCAAAGATCTGCCAAAGATGTAAAAGTTCTCAAAGATATCTGCTAGGTCGTGTATTTGTGGGTTTGGAATTGAGAAAATGTGAATTGTCATTTCTGCCCAGAACTGATGCCCATTGACCGCACCTACAGAAAGACCCTCCAAGGTGCGGCTCCGCAGATGCGGATCGCCCATCGCAGATGCACAAAATGAAGGGAAGCACTGGATCCGCATATGCGGTCTTAAAAGCGCAGATGCGCAACCGCATAAGCGGGTCTTGACTCGCATATGCGATCCCAGGTCAAGCTTCTCAACTCTGCAGATGCTGACTCTCTCCTCGCAGGTGCGAGATTGCTTTTGCGCACAATATTCCGCAGATGCGGAATCCCTGGAGACTTTTGCATTCTTTTAACTATTTTTTGCTCAATTTCACTTCAATTGAATTCAAATCACTTTATGACATCATTTACTTGAAAATTTAACAATACACACCATAACGACCCCATATTATCATTAAAGGACACAAAATCTAAAGGAAAGAGACTGAAATGAGTGGTAATATCACCACTCATCAGTGCCTATCTTTGTAATTCTTTTTTGAACATTCTATTATTCATACCTAGTTGTACTATTCCAGAGTGCACCATCTGGGTGTCTCACAAGGAGATCTATTACCACATTTGCGCTATCCTTCGGAAGTATCACTGATGCTAACAACCCATGCATATTTTTGGGTTACTCTAACCGCAACTTGATCTCTATATCCCATCCTTATCTTAAACTATATCTGTTGGCTCCCATAGGGAATAATTGATATGGGTGTGATCAATTGTCTACAGGCTTCTAAGAGTACATAAACGTCATAAGGCCAGGATAGGGCCTCGACATACCAATCGATACGTGTCCAATACAAACTGACCAAATAGGCAACTCCGGAGCAAATGGAGCACACCAACACCTTTCGCTGAGCTGATAGCTTACTTGGAGGGCTCATAACCTGTCTATCGGGACATGTGGGCATGAAACGCAGCATCCCCATGCAAAGGGACGTCAATACAAATAATGTACCAAGTATGTAAGGAATGAAATCAGTAAATAATAGACATGAGTGAAACATGGTGTAAAAGACTCAACATGTATATCTGGATAACTCCGTAAATCATGAAATACTTATAGTGTCATGCATATGCTAATGAATGTCATGTCGTGCATAGGTACATGTGTCCATAACATAATCAAGCCTCTGAGGGCATCCCATCATATCATCTCGGCCATTGTGGAAAAAATCATCAACGTATACCAGCTGATCAAGTGGTGGTGCGTATATAACGCCGTAACCTTTTTTCGTATCCCGTATACATATTATACATATATACAAATATATAACGCTATCTGGTCATGGGTCAATGTACATGTATAAATGAATGCAATGCATGAGAAGTACGTCAATAAAATCCTTCGGAGTGTCGTACGACAATTTTGCCTTTGATTAATATCATGAAGTAAGCTTTATCAACTTATGTATTTTCTGAGAACCATGAATAGATGATAGAATAATATGACATGGGGGATCAAGAACATAAGCATCTTTAGCATTTCTATGAATAGAGTCATTTATGGAAGTTGTGTATTTGCTCGTTTCATTTGTATCGTGTGTATCATGCCAAAAGAAAGAAAGGATAGCCTTAACATACCTGAGCCGATTCTCTTGATAATCCCTCTAGCACACGTCAATTTCGACAACACGTAACGACAGATCGAAGTAGGGAAAAATCCGTATGATATTCTTGAGGAAGATTGTATTGTACTCCCTTAGAATTGCAAATCACGTTGCTATTACATAATGCAATCCCGTATGGATTCTTGTTATAACTTCATCAGTACCTTGCTCAGAGTGTAACACCATTTGATATGATACACTATTTACCTTACCTTGTGGGTTAGAGATGGCATTCTTTAAGAATGATATAAAGGTGCACATCACTTTAAATGTTGCCACCACCTACTTAAGGTTATGAATTGGTGGCAATTTGCTGCCATGTTTACATATCCCATGTGGATATTGTCCCCCTAGCAATTATCCAAATCTTATTTCAATAATTATCCTTAAAATTCAATTTACAAGTTAATCTCCCACTTAACAATTCATAATTACCCAATTATCCACATAATTAGGAATTATCTCAAATTACTTAAAGTACTACTCACTTTTAACACACTTTGTACACCTTACTATTATGGTCATGTGGTACCTTGTACGACACTAGTCCGTAACTATCGGGTATTATAGCTCGGACCGTATTTTATCCCAAAATTAAACTTCGACAGAACTCATTTTCTTTGGTTCGCTTACCCTCTCACCTTTACGAATTTGCTTATCACTTGTTTGAAATAGCATAATACTTATAATCTCCAAAAAATCTTGTCCTCGAATTGATGTCAATCATGTTACGACAAATTCAATGTATAATACTACAGGGTGTAACATCGTCATAATATAATACTGCGGAATTAACATCATTGTAATATAATGCTGCGGAGCATAACATCGACGTAATACTGCAACACATAACAGGATTAACATAACCAACCAATGTGTAGTGAACCAACTTAACGGTGGGAACTTTATGATCACGCCTTACCCGCAGGTTCGTGCCATTCCCGATGAGATGGCAGAGACATCATCTGCTCGGCAATACCGAGAAAATGTGACTCAAGGCGGTCCGAATATGATACACCTCCACAAAGATTTGCAAAACCATGAGAAAGCTATTGTGGAATTGACAACAACCATGACCCAACTAGAAAAGGTCCAACTTAATCAAGTGCAAGCTCTTAAGGAAGTTCATGCTATAGAGGGAGTTAATATTTTGGTGAACAAGAAGAGGACCGAGGGTCCATAAATGCAAACCCAAGTGGAGAATTATGTGCAAGATGATGGTGGTTTTGATCATGATAAGAATCATCATGAGCAAGAGGAGGAAGTTCAGTATGTGAACCATTTTCAAGGGCAAAGAAACAACTTTCAAGTCTCAAATCAATAACAATGGCGACCACAAAATAACCAAGGCAATTGGAGTTATAACAATCGAGGAAATTGGAATAATAACAACAATCAAGGAAATTAGAGTGGAAACAACCAAGGAAATTGGGGAGGCAACAATCAAGGTGGTTGGGGAAACAATCAAGGCAACCGGGGGGGGGGGGGGTTTCAAAGGCCCCCAATGTATCAACAATCGAGAAACCTACCTCCTTATCCTTCCCATGGTTCAAGTTCTTCAAACATTGAGATGGGTTGTATTGAGAATATGTTTAAGCAAATGATGGAAAATAATTCCAATTCAGATGCCCAACTTTCCTAACACAATACATCAATCAAGTTCATATGGGGTAAAACTCTCAAGCTCTAAATTCTCGTCCTAAGGGTGCACTACCAAGTGACATGGTAGTGAAGCCAAATGGTGGTAACAATACGGGGCATGCTATGGCAGTTATCACAAGAAGTGGAAGAGGGGGAATGCACCCACCTTAAGTGAAAGGCGACTTGTAGATGATGACTTAGTGGTACAATAAGAAGATATCCCAAACAATATTGTTCAAGCAAATGAGGAGGTTCAAATTGATATTGATGATAGTGTTGAAGAGTCTCAAGAGGAGGCGAACCCGCCTAAGGAACACATCATTGACATACCAAAATCGGTATTGCAAGAGGCTAGGGCACCATTTCCTAATCCTCCACCTCCATACCCTCAAAGACTTTCCAAGAAAAATGGTGAGAATTAATTCAAGAAGTTCATTCAAATGATGAAGAGTCTTTCAACCAATGTGCCATTGGTAGAAGCTTTGGAACAAATGCCCGGTTATCCAAAGTTTATGAAAGATCTTGTGACCAAGAAGCGGTCAATGAATTTTGAACTATCAAGGTCACTCATCAAGTGACTGCAATTGTTCATTCCATGGATCCTTAGTTGGAGGATCCCGATGCTTTCACTATTCCTTGTACAATTGGGAGTGCCGATTTTTCTAAATCTCTTTGTGATCTTGGAGCAAGTATCAATTTTATGTCCTATTCGGTTTTCAGAACTTTGGAAAATGGGTAACCAAGACCCATTTCTATGAGGTTGCAAATGGCCAATCACACTATGAAGAGGTCGTTGGGTGTGATTGAAGATGTGTTGGTTCGGGTTGATAAGTTCATTCTTCTGGCGGAATTTGTTATTCTAGATTGTAAATTTGATTATGAAGTGACCATCATTCTTGGGAGACCTTTCCTTGCTAGGGGTAATGCTCTTTTTGATGTAGAAGACGGAGAACCCACTTTCCGGATTGGTGATGAACAAGTGGTATTCCATGTGTATAAGTCCATGCGGCAACCAAATAGAAATTAGGTTGTTCTTTAATGGATTTGGTGACTGATGTTATTCTTGATGATACAAGTGCTACAATCAATGTTGATGATATGTTGGAAGCTATTTTGCTCAATTTTGATTATGACGATATGGATGGTTTCATGGAATGTGTGAATTCTCTCTAAGGAATAGGGCCGTACAACTATGCACCCCAGAAATTATCTTTGGATCTTGAGAATAATGAGACTCCTCCTACAAAGCCTTCTATTGAGGAGCCACCGACTTTGGAGTTGAAGCCATTACCTCCACACCTTCGGTATGAATTTCTTGGCCCTTGTTCTACTTTACCGATTATTCTTTCCTCTTGTTTGACTATTGGCAGGTTGATTCCACATTGGCAGTGTTATAAAAGAGAAAGAAGGCTATCGTGTGTACTTTGGTGGATATTCAAGGTATAAGCCCCACCTTTTGCATGCATAAGATCAAGTTGGAGAGGGGGTGCTAAATCATCCATTGAACATCAACTAAGACTCAATGAGGCTATGCAAGAAGTTGTCAAGAAAGAGATTATCAAGTGGTTGGATGCCGGGGTTGTCTACCCCATCTCCGATAGTTCATGGAAATCTCTAGTTCAATATGTCCCAAAGAAAGGGAATGACAGTGTCAGTGATAAGAATGGAACATTCCTACGAGAACTGTGACCAATTGGAGGGTTTGTATGGATTATCACAAGCTCAACAAAGTTATAAGGAAGGAACACTTTCCACTTCCTTTCCTAGATCAAATATATTGGTCGGCCGTGCTTTCTATTGTTTTCTTGATGGGTACTCGGGATAAAACCAAATTCTCATTGCTCCGGAAGATCAAGAGAAAACAACCTTTACATGTACCTATGGTACTTTCGCTTTCAAGAGGATGCCATATGGTTTGTGCAATGCACTGAGGACTTTTCAACGGCGTATGATGGCTATTTTTACGAACATGGTGGAGGACCACCTTGAAGTTTTCATGGATGAATTCTCGGTATTTGGGATTCTTTTGATGATTGTCTTGCAAATTTGGACAAAGTGTTGGCTAGATGTGAAGAAACCAATTTGGTGCTCAATTGGGAGAAATTCTATTTCATGGTTGAGAAAGGTATTGTCCTTAGCCATAAAATCTCAAGGAATAGAATTGAAGTTGACAAGGCGAAGATTGAGGTGATTTCTAAGCTTCCATCCTCAACTACGATAAAGGGTGTGCAGAGTTTCCTAGGCCATGCGGGTTTCTATCGGCGGTTTGTCAAAGATTTCTCTAAAGTGGTGAACCCATTGTGTAAGCTCCTTGAGAAGGATTACAAGTTCCATTTCAATGATGATTTATGAGGGCTTTTTAACTATTGAAGCTCAAGTTGAAAACTACTATTATTATTATCGATACAAATTGGAGTTTTCCTTTTGAATTCATATGAGGTGCAAGTGTCATAGCGTTTGGGGCTGCTTTGTGGCAACACATTAACAAAGATTTTTATCCGATTTACGATGCTAGTAAGATCATGAATAATGCCAAAGCCAATTATACCGTTATGGAAAAAGAGCTCCTTGCTATTGTGTTTTGCAATTTAGAAGGTCCGCCCGTACTTGATGGGTTCCAAAGTTATTGTCCACACGGATCATGCAGCACTTCACTAACTTATGAGCAAAAAGGATTCTAATGCCCGGTTGATGAGATGGGGACTCTTGTTGCAAGAATTTGATATTTATACTCAAGATAGGAAAGGTAGTGAAAACCAAGTGGCATACCACTTATCTCATTTGGAGGAGGAGGGGAGGCCACATGATGACCTTCAAATCAATGCATCCTTCCCCGATGAGAAATTTTGGCAATTTCAGTGAAAGAAGTGCCAAGGTTTTCGGACTAGGCAAATTTTGGTTTTCGAACTTGGCAAATTTTCTTTTTAGTGGAATCATTTCGGATGAGTTCTCTTCAAACCAAAGGAAGAAGCTCAAGAGAGATTGTCAAGATCATTATTGGGATGAACCACACCTTTTCTGGATTTGTACGGATGGGTTGATGAGAAGTTGTGTACCAGAAGAAGAGCAAGGCGATATTCTTGGGGCTTGTCATTCTTCGCCATATGGTGGTCATCATGGTGGAGCAAGCACGACAACCAAAGTTCTTAGTTGTTGTTTCTATCGGCCTACTCTTTACAAGGATGCAAGTGATTTAGTGAAAAGATCTAGTAGAATTTCAAAGAAAAATGAGATGCCTCTCACAACCATCTTGGAGATTGATATTTCGATGTTTGGGGCATTGACTTTATGAGACCTTTTGTGAGTTATTGTGGAAAGACTTATGTTACACCCCATGTTTTCACACGTAAAAGTATGCCATAAGAAAATTGGTGAAAGCTCGGAAATGAGATATTACATCCCGCATTTTCGTACATTAAAGTTTCTCGTAAGTTAATCAATGTAAGTTCGGGAATGAGATTATTTTGAGATTATAAGCATTATGCTATCTTAAACAAGTGATGAGTAAATTCGTGAAGTTGAGAGAGTAACCAAATAGAAGAAAATGAATTTCGTCGAGGTTTGACATTTTGGGATAAAATACGGCCCGAGCTAAAATATCCGGTATTTATGGACTAGTACCATACAAGGTACCCCATGGCCATGATAGTAAGGTGTATAAGGTGTGTTAAAAGTGAGTAGTATTTTAAGTAATTTGAGATAATTCTTAATTATATGAGTAATTGATTAATTATTGATTAATGGAAGATTAACAAGTTGATTAAGGAATTGTAGATAATTAACTAAGATTTTTGGACGAACTCAAGGTATAGAAACGTGGCAGCCAATTATGTTAAAATTAATGAATCTTAATGTCACATGAAAGGTGGCAAAATTTGAAGAAATTATTGGCCAACTAAGCCATCAAGTGAGGCCACTCCCAAAGGTTAAGAAATCCTTTCTAAGTCATTTTGTAAATCTCCACAATAACAAGAAAGTTTCAGCCAAACACATAGAAACATTACCATCCAAATCACTTTCTAATCCAAGAAACATAGCAACTTTAATTCACTTTTCAAATAGCAACGTTGTTGCAAAATTCTTAAGAAAAGGTTTCGGCCAAGATTTTCTTTGCATAAGCAACGTGATTGCTTCGAGCTTTTCATACGACTTGTTCTGTATTTTGTCACAATTAACGTGTGTTAGAGAGGAATTGTCAGGAGAATCGGCTCAGGTATGTTAAGGCTATCCCTTCTTTCCTTTTGGCATGATCTATACGACACAAATGAAACGAGCAAATGCACAACTTTCATAAATGACTCTATTTATAGAAATGCTAGAGATGCTTATATTCTTGATTTCCCACATATCCTATTATTCTATCGTCTGTTCATGGGTCTCAAAAAATACGTAAGTTGATAAAGTTTGTTTTACAATATTAATCAGAGATATAATGGTCTTATGACATACCAAGAGATTTTATTGACGTACTTCTCATGCATTGCATTCATTTATTCATGTACCAAACCCATGAGCAAACAGTGTTATATACGCGTATATATGTATATTATATGTATATGGGATATGGGAAAATGTTACGGCGTTATATACGCACCACCACCTGATCAGCTGATATACATTGATGATTTGCCCATAGTGGCCGAGATGATATGATGGGATGCCCTCAGAGGCTTGATAATGTTATGAACATATGTACCTATCCACGACATGACATATATACGCATATGCATGACACTATGAGTATTTCGTTATTTACATAGTTATTTAGACTTACATGTCGAGTCTTTTACTCCATGTTTCTCTCATGTATATTATTTACTGATTTTCATTCCTTACGTACTCGGTACATTATTTGTACTGATGTTCCTTTTGCCTGGGGACATTGTATTTCATGCCCGCAGGTCCTAATAGACAGGCCGAGATTCCTCCAAGTAGGCTATCAGCTCAACGGAAGATGTTGATGCACTCCATTTCTCCAGAGTTGCTTAATTAGTCAGTATGATTAGTACATGTATCGGTTGGTACGGCGGGGTAGTCCCGACCTTTATGATAAGTATGTACTCTTAGAGGCTTGTAGACAGATGTCATGTGTACGTATATTTGTATGGCCTTTTCGGCCTATATTTAAAGTATATAATGGATCACGTTGGCCTTATAGGCCCGTATGTCACATGTATAAGTTTCTATATTAGGTTGGGACATTCTATGTTGGGTATTCCCTCATGTTTACTCTGGTTGTATCATGACACGCCTTCTAGCCCACCTATCTATGATTATGTAATAATAAAGATATGTTATGTTGGTACTCGGTTGAGTAAGGTACCGGGTGCCTGTCGTGGCTCATCTGTTTGGGTCATGACAAAAGTGGTATCAGAGCAGTTCTGTCCTAGGGAGTCTACAAGTCGTGTCTAGTAGGGTCTTGTTTATGGGTGTGTCGTGCACCACACTTATATGCAGGAGGCTACAAGGCATTTAGGACTGTCACTCTTTCTTCTTACTCTAGATCGTGTGGTAGAGCTCAGTTGTAAGAATTCAAATTCCTAACTTCTATTTTTATTCATAATAAGACTATACCTACATCCAGAAAGACGGTTGGTAAAAGATATGGCTATGGAAGAGTTGAGTCAGAGGAACTCGACTTTGCATCATGCTTATGATAAGTAATTGTGAGGTCTTCAGCAGATCATGTGCGTACTGAAAGGTGTAAGCCTCTTGGTAAGGAGCCTTGAGGCAAGAATGCCTATCCACCTTTATGGTGAAAGACAATGAGAGATTCATAAGATAAATACAAGTTTCAACAAGCAAAAAAAGAAGGATGAAGAAGGGTACGAGGCGCCCAGTTAATGAAGGTTAACAATGTTTATTATTCAGGCAGAGGAATATAAGCTTTTTGAATTATATTCAACAGTAACAGAGGTGTGTACAATTGGCCGCACCCATCTCAGATATGCCCTATGGGGGCTAACAAGTATAGTTTAAGAAAAGAACGGAACATCAGGATCCAGCTGGGGTTAGAGTAACCCAAAATGGTGAATGAATTATTTGTGTTAGTTGATATTTCCGAAGAATATTATAAATGTACTAATATATCTTCTTGTGAGAAACCCAAATGGTGCACTCTAGAATATTACAATTAGATGTGAATACTAGCATGATAAAAAAAAATTCAGAAGATAGGCACTGAAAGTCTAGAAGGGATAAATATTACCTTAGTGTGACTCTCGTTCCTAGTAGAGCGAGGATGTTGAGCAACCCGAAGAGCCAAGGGATGAAGCAAGGGGAGCAAAAAGCAAAAAGAATGTCTTGTTGAAGTTTTTACAAGAAAGGGATAGGCAGAAATATTAGCAGAGTAATGAGAAGAGAGATAAGGAAGGACTATGACGATACATGGATGACAACGGTAGATAAAAAAGAAGACGGTATTACCGGGCCTATAGTCAGGTGAAGGAAGAGACGAGAGGTGATAGGCCTTAAGACAACAAAAGAGTATAGGCCATGAAGTCATATCCTCATTTCGAGAAATAGGTTCGTGACTCTAACGTGATTACCAATAGGAAAAGCTAGACCCTAGAATAATAGAGATCAATATGGGCTGGTGAACAAGATAAAGTAAACATGAATTAGGGATTTAGTGATGATAATGGCCGATTTCATGAGAATTTCAGATTTCGTACCGGCAATAATAGAATGGACAACAAAAGAAGATTCATAATAAATTAAGAAAATGGTCATTCAGGAAGACGCTTCCCTAAAGTAAGCAATGTGAGCAAAGTTAATCTTAAGAGACTGTATGTGCCAGTTATAGTAATTTTCACCTCGCGAGTAAGGAATTTTGTTATCCTTAGTACAGAAGGATTACCGCAAGGAGAGTAAGGGTCATCGATGATGTGAAAGGACGCCAAAAATGAAGAGGTAGAACATCTATAGGCAGATTGTCGTAGCTCCAACTCTTAGTACTCCCCTAAAGGGGGGAATATGGAGTGACGTGATATTAAGTCAGAATTAAGTGGTTCTAGTAACTATGGAATGGTAAAAGAAGAATGCGACAAAAATAAGAAAGCGATGAAGATGAACTTATCAAAATCATACAGATATGCTATGATTCCAGAACATTATGCAAACACGAGGTCAAGGAAAGGTAGTAAGGGTTCCTGCCTAGTATGTTATTGATAAATATGAAGCCAATGTGAAAGTTAAGTTAAGACAAAGGAAATAAACCAAGAAAGATTACGCGTGTCACAACCCAAATCGATGGGCCGCGATGTGCACACGGTACATTACTCAACCGAGTACCAACTTAACGTATCTTTCTTATCAAATCATCATATACACGTGAAATACGTGCCTAATAGGCCAACATGATAATTTATAAACTCAAAACATAGGCCCACAAGGCCATACAAGTATTCGTATACATGAGATCTGTCTACAAGCCTCTAAGAGTACAAAAGTATCATAAAAGTCGGGACTGATCCCTGCCATACCAATCAATAAATGTCCTAATTATACTGACCAAATAAGCAACTCCGGAGCAAATGGAGCGCACCAACATCTTCTGTTGAGCTGATAGCCTACTTGGAGGACTCTCGAATCGTCTATCGGGACCTTCGGGCATGAAACGCAGCGTCCCTAGAAAAAAGGGACGTCAGTACAAATAATGTACCAAGTATGTAAGGAATGAAAATTAGTAAATAATAGACATGAGAGAAACATGGAGTAAAAGACTCGACATGTAAGTCTGAATAACTCTGTAAATCATGAAATACTCGTAGTGTCATGCATATGCGTATGAATGTCATGTCGTGCATAGGTACATGTGGTCAAAACATCATCAAGCCTCTGAGGGCATCCCATCATATCATCTTGGTCACTGTGGAAAAAATCGTCAACGTATACCAGCTGATCAGGTGGCGGTGCGTATAACGCCATAACCATTCCCATATCTATATATATATATATATATAACGCCATCTGGTCATGGGTCAATGTGCATGTATAAATGCATGAAATGCATATGAAATACGTTAATAAAATCTCTCGGTACGTCATAAGACCGTTTTGTTTCAGATTAATATCAAATTAACTTTACCAACTTACGTATTTTTGAGACCCACGAATAGATTATAGAATAATATGACACATAGGAAAATAAGAATATATACATCTCTAACATTTCTAAGAATAGAGTTATTTATGTAAGTTGTGCATTTGCTCGTTTCGTTTGTATCGTATGGATCATGCCAAATAGAAAGAAGGGATAGCCTTAACATACCCGGTTTCTCTTGACAATCCCTCTACCATATGTCAATTGCGACAAAAATGTAATGGCGGATCGAAGTATGGGAAAATTCATAGAATATTCTTGAGAAAGATTGCATCGTACTCCTTTAGAATCGCAAAATCCCGTTTCTATCACGCAATATAATTTTGTATGAAATATTTGTTGAAGTAGAGTCACGTCAATCTATCTCACTCTATAAATAGAGTCATATGAAATCTTATTGAGTGTTTTACAATAGGTTCCTTATTTATAAGCTATATGAAATCCCTTACCTTTAGGATTTGTGGTCCCCACTTTTGGGGTTTAATTAATCCAAAATTGCCCTAATATGCCACCTAACCATCAAGAGCAAATAGTCACAATTATTTCAAGGACTTGCTTCCATGTTGGTTGATTGCATTCTCATCCAAATATTTGAATTACTTATCCACTAATTACTTGATTAAATTTTTTAATATCTCATTAACTAATAATTAACCAATTACCCACATAATTAAGAATGATCTCAAATTACTTAAAATACTACCAACTTTTAACATACCTTATACACCTTACTATCATGGTCATGTGGTACAAGGTATGACATTAGTCCATAAATATTGGGTATTTTAGCTCGGGCCGTATTTTATCCCAAAATGCTATCTTTGACGAAAATTATTCTCTTTGATTTGCTTACCCTCGCACCTTCACGAATTTACTCATCAGTTGTTTGAAATAGCATAATACTTATAATATCCAAATGCTCTTGTCCTTGAACTGATGTCAATTATTTTACGACAAATCCAACGTACAATACTACTACACGGTGTACCATCATGTAATTTAATACTGCGGAGCATAACATCATCGTAATATAATACTGCGAGGCGTAACATCATCGTAATATAATACTGCGAGGCGTAACATCATCATAATATAATACTGCGGGGCATAATATCATTTTCCCCTTTAGAATATTCGTCCTCGAATGTTGATTGATGCACTTATCATTATCATAACGCATAGCTCTTGCGAATACTTTAATATTCTCCTTGCCATTTAGGCAACTGTTCTTTGAATAAATCTTTAGGCTAGGGCACTCTTCCCTTTAAGCCACTTTTTCACACCATGACTTATAGTTAGAATCCTTGTAATCTCGTAACTGTTGCCACCTTCTATCATGCAGCCTATACGACTCTAACTTTGTTTGTGCGCCTATGCGACTCTTCTCTCCTTTTTCCTCCAGCTTTTAGCAAATCTCTTGGCGTCACTTTGTAAGCATATACAGAGCTTGATAAAATGTCCCTCTTGGCATTTGTAGGTATATTGAAGTTCTTCGCTTGGTAATTTGTCGAACCTACGAGTATTGCTATATCTTATTTTATAGGCCCGGTTATCTATTCACATGACTTTACTGAGGCCTGCTACTGAACTCCAGGTTACATTCGTTGCTTATCCCATATTTTTAAATCTATGTCCTTTAATGTTTCCTCATTACTGTTCATCTTAAGAATGACGGCCTAATCTCACCTCATACTTTTTAACTTTTGTCCATTCATTGTTGATTAACTTTAATGTTGATCTATCATCTACCACTGATAACTGACTTCTTATGTAACACTGCCACTAGGGCTCACGTCTCATCGGGGGCATTTGGAGTAATTAGATTGATCCACCTAAGGGCGATACTACACTTCCATAACCGTATCTTATAGCATCCCAATACGACTCACCTTACATGGGTATTTCAATCCTTTATCTATCACAATCATATCCTCATTCCAGCGAGACATCACATCATCTCTAACCCTTCTTTACTCTCTTGGCTAGATCTCTTGATACCTAGAAACCAAAGGCTGGAAGATATGCCACTGTCGATGCTGCTATCGATACTGAATCCTAGCGGTGCTAGCCTTCTATCCGAAGTATGGACTATTCCCAACCTTCTGCATCTGAGTATCTCGTATGTTGTTCACTTTTACCTTACTTACCTTAAAATCTCGCATCACATCTTCTATCTCTTTCATGGCCTCCTTTCTACATAGGTATAATTCATATTCACAACTTAAAGCTCAATTATAATACTTGAACCTCTGGTGTATACATAATCCGGTGAGAGCTTCATACTGACTTCTTATAAGGCTGGTACTTCTTCTAACTAGATTCCTTATAGAGCCATTATAGAATATGGTTGTTGAATTATCTCTCTTGCACCTCTAATATTAAGAGTGATTCTGCCATGTTCTCAAGCGCAATTTCTATAATTTTCTAGGTCCAATAATCAGACTCCTGATTTACGTAGTTGTTGCAATTCTTTAGTTTCCTCTTCCTTCTGATCAACCTTTATGTAGGCTTAAACTATCTTCTAATCTGTGGCTCACGGTATTAGTCATTACTTTAGCCTTACATGGACGCTATAGAATATCCGTGATACAATCCTCTAACAATTCAATCCTTTGTCTATGACTTGAGCTCAATTCTTTCTTTTAACTTATACCAGAATCTTCTTCGGCTGTATGATTGTCAACATGTATGTTTCATAATACCCCAAAATCTTAAGTGCATACATAATGTAATTATCTCTGGATCATTGATCGAATAATTCCTTTAATTCCTTCTTAACTTTCTTTAAATGCAAGCAATTGCTTTTCCTGGTCATTCTGCCCCTTGTTGTGTGCATACTTAGCTTATCTTAGTTCCCACGCATGCCAGAATTTACTTTTGATTTTTCTTCCCGTTCCTTAGCCATGGTAGGTGCCACTTTCTCATGGAGTGCATGCAATGTTGTAGTGAGACTGTTTTTTTTACATGACTATTTCCTCTTTAGCATACTGTGCTTAGGTTGAAGCCTTCTTCCTTATTTCCTCAGTTAGTATTTCGTTGTAGCTTAGGGAAGACCTTCTGACTCTTGTGAAGCTGCGAGCTTATTACATCGTATACTTGACAGAATTTTTGATGTTCTTCCTTGCCTATAATTTTATCCGTAATTACTTATTTCCATGACCTTGTGCTTGTAGGGTTGCTCCTAAACTGAAGTTTTGATTGTCTTCCCAATGAGACTATCTTTTATTTCCATAACATTCATACGGTACCTTTAACTACCCCGACTCCTTATCTGAATATTTCTCAAGTATTAAAATGTCACATCTGCGAAACTGAATTTCCCATGTTGGGGTTCACTATGTTTATCTTGCACGATCTGTTGATTTGTGTGTTTCCTCTTGTCTAGCAATAACTAGGCTCTTCCTGAATTAACTACTAGGTACTCATTGGCTCATTCTCATATCAATATTTTGCGTAATCTTTCATGGGTCATTTCCTTTATCTTAACTTACGTCCTGCACTGGCTCCTTATCTATCAATAACATCTCAGGCAGGAACCCTTACCTCTTCTCCTTGACGTCGTGTTTGCATAATGTTCTGGAATCGTAGCGTATCTATAGGATTTGAATAAGTGCAATCATATCCCTTTCTCATTCTTATCACATTCTTCCTTTACCATTTCATAGTTACTAGAACCACTTAATCCTGACTTAATGCCACATCACACCATATTCCCCCCTTTAGGGGAGCCTCTCAACTTTGGCATCTTTTCACATCATCGATGATCCTTACTCGCCTCGCGGTAATCCTTGAGTACCAATGATAATGAAATTCCTCACTCGCGAGGGTGACACTTAGTGTAACTAGCACATACAGTCCTTTAATCTTAACTTTACTCACCTTTCTTGCTTTAAGGAAGCGTCTTCCTAAATGTCCTTTAAAGGGTATTCTTCTTTCGTCCATTTTATTATTGTCGGGATGCGATCTCTAAAATTCCCATGATGCCGACTATTACTCAGTCCCTAATTCATGTTTAGTTTATCTTGTTCATCAGTCCATGCTGATTTCTTATTACTCTGAGGTATAACTTTTCCTTTTGGTAGTCTCTTTGGAGTCACAAACTTATTTCTCGAAATGAGGATATGACTTTATGGCCTATACTCTTTTGTTGTCTCAAGGCCTGTCATCTCTCGTCCTTTCCTTTAGTTGACTATAGACTCTGTAATACTGTCATCTTTTTGATCTACCATTGTCGTCCATGTATCATATCTTACTCATAATGCTTCATTAACTCTTTTCTTATTTCTCGCTAACATTTATGTCTATCACTTTAATCGGAAAACTCGAACAAGACATTATTTTGCTTTTAGCTCCCTTGCTCCACCCAGTGGCTCTTCAGATTGCTTAACATTCTCGCTCTACTAGGGACGCGAGCCACACTAAGGTAATATTTATCCCTTCCAGGCTTTTCGTGCCTATCTTCTGATTTTTTTGATTTTTTTTCATGCATTATTCACATCTAATTGTAATATTCTAGAGTACACCATCTGGGTGCCTCACAAGGAGATCTATTATCACCTTTGTAATATCCTTCGGAAATGTCAACTAACACAAACAATCCATTTACCATTTTGGGTTACTCTAACCCCAGCCGGATCCTAATATCATGTCCTTTTCTTAAACTACACATGTTAGCCCCCAATAAGGTATAACTGTGTGTGTGGAAAATTCTACACACGTCTGTTACTATTGAAGGTAAGTCACAATGCTTATACTTTTCTGCCAGAGTTGAAAATACCGATAATCTTCATTAACTGGGTACCTCGTACCCTTCTCATCTTGCCCTTTTTACTTGTATCTATCTTCTGAATCTCTCATAGCCTTTCACCATAGAGGTGGATAGATATTCTTGCCTTAAGGCTCTTTATCAGGAAGCTTACACGTAAGGTACACACATGTTCTACTGAAGACCTCACATTCATCCATCATAGGAATGATGCAAACTCGAGTTCCTTTAACTCAACTCTTCCACAACTATATCTCTTACCAACCGTCTTTCTAGATGTAGGCATCGTCATATTATGAATAAGATAGAGTTTAGTTCTTACAACTGATTCGAGGACGAACGGTTGTTTTAGAGGTGGAGAATGTGATGACCTAAAAAGTCGTCTCTCATTTTACAAGTCAAAACAGTGTTTCGAGTCCTTGAAACCTCTACCACACGATCTATAATAAGAAGAAAGAGTGACAGTCCTAAATGCCCTGTAGCCTCCTGCTTATAAGTGTGGTGCACAACACACCCATAAACAAGACTCTACCCGACACGGCTTGTATATTCCCTAGGACAGAACTGCTCTGATACCACTTTTGTCACGACCCAAATCGATGGACCGTGATGGGCACCCAGTACCTTACTCAACCGAGTACCAACGTAACGTATCTTTCTTATTACATCATGATATACACGTGACATACGGGCCTAACATGCCAACCCAATCATTTATAAACTCAAAACATAGGCCGACAAGGCCATACAAGTATTCGTATACATGACATTTGTGTACAAGTCTCTAAGAGTACAAAAGTATCATAAAAGTCGGGACTGAGCCCCGCCATACCAATCAATACATGTCCTAATTATATTGACCAAATAAGCAACTCCGGAGCAAATGGAGCGCACCAACATCTTCTGTTGAGCTGATAGCCTACTTGGAGGACTCTCGACCCGTCTATCGGGACCTGTGGGCATGAAACGCAGTGTCTCAGGAAAAAGGGACGTCAGTACAAATAATGTACCGAGTATGTAAGGAATGAAAATCAGTAAATAATAGACATGAGAGAAACATGGAGTACAAGACTCGACATGTAAGTCTGAATAACTCTGTAAATCATGAAATACTCATAGTGTCATGCATATGCGTATGAATGTCATGTCATGCATAGGTACATGTGTTCATAACATCATCAAGCCTCTGAGGGCATCCCATCATATCATCTCGGCAACTGTGGGCAAAATCATCAACGTATACCAGCTGATCAGGTGGTGGTGCGTATATAACGCCATAACCATTCCCATATCCCATATACATATATATACATACATACATATATATAATGCCGTTTGAATATACATACATATATACGCGTATATAACGCCGTTTGAACCATATTTCAGCCACTGTGGGCAACATCATCATCATCA